>CAJVPZ010001433.1:0-14515 GCA_910592135.1 Racocetra fulgida | reverse complement strand
ACTTGGGACCGAGTCAAAATTAAAACTCGACTCCTGGAGTCGAGTCGGGACCGGACCGGACTTTTAACATCCCTACCCGCGGGTGAACGGGTGACCCGGGTGGGTGACCACCCGGGTCCAATCACTATTTATGATATAATACGTAATACGAGTGGATAACTTTCGGAAAAAACTTTAGGCTAATATGTATTTATGTTTCCTGAGACCTGGAGTTTGTTTTAAATTAGGAAAAAAGAATCCTTTTTAAAAATATTCATTCACATACGTTACATCTATTCATCAATCAAAATTTCTAGAAAAATGTCTAGTGGTCAGTTGATATCACTTTTTAATCAAGTTCTATGAACAAGAAAGGAAAAATTTTCTCGTATTAAGCATTTAAAGAATAAGCCATTTAATGTCCAATTCATTGATATTTTTGATCAAATTTAGATCAAATTTCGCGAAAGTTTGTAAAACCACAAATTGTTTATTTAAAGAATGTTAGAGCAGCCGGGAATGTTTCCCATAATAAATAAAGAGAAAATAAAGGATCATAACGTTAAATAAAAATGCTTAATTTTCTTAGAAAAATATACAAAAACGACCCAAAATCGCTTTTACTTTTTCGACTTTTTGTTATTATCATATCCGCAGGATTATTTATTGCTATACTTGTTTCATTATGCCTCGAAATACGTAATGAACGTCCTAATATCAGTACGGCTTTCACCACAACTGATAGAATGCCGTTACCAAGTAATAAAATTGTCAAAAATAATAAACTTTAAATAAGATTATATATATATAACGTGAAAATTTTTTAAATTCATGTAGATATCTATTTTCTTCATGAAAGTAATTTTACCATCGTATGTACTTTGACTAATGGCACAGAAACCTCAGGTGAGTATTTCATTATTATTACTATGGTTTTTACGCCAAGCACGTAATAAATTATTTTTAGAATCTTATAATTGTAGCAACTATATCAGTAACACTATATATGATGCTTCGCCTTCTCGTCCTTATTCTGGAGCATTTTTACCAGATTACAATGTAACACCTAGTACGGAAACAACAATTATTGATCTTGATATATTTATCGTGGATCCAGCATATAACAGTTCCAACCAAAATTTTTCTGTGCTGATGCTTGCATATGATAAAGGCAAGATTTTTTTAAAATAAAGACATATCTTTGTGCTTATGAGTTGGGTAGCAATAATATGAAAATAAATAAATGATTTAGAATATGATCCTAATTTACGTGATCAATCAATGCTTACTCCGTATGATCTATCACTTACTACGAAAAATGCGTATTTTTTATCACAACCTAAAAGTGACAGAATTGTATGTATATTTAATAATTTTTGAAAATTGTGAGTTTGCAAATTTACACATGTTAAAAAAAAAATTATAGGTATACTTTTGGAAATTTACTAGAACGATCAGGTATAATATAATTCCGGATTTTTTAAGCTACTTTGGTAGACCAAGATATTCTCAACAGCCTTATATCGAATCAAATATACGTAAGGACTCTTATATTAGGATATTTCATAATTATAATAAAAATTTTGGTCTCCCAGGTCAGCAGAAATAATGAAGTATCCTTCCAGTAGATATGTGGTGCACTTACGCCTATATGTCTGCTGTTAGGGAGATATTTCAATTATTTCCTCGACACGGTGGAACAAATGTTTTATTTATCATTTTATATGACATGATGACATTTCTTTGTCGTTCAATTTGATTTACAGTACATCATTCAAGGAGACAACTACCGTAGAACACTGCCTAAAAGACCCCCTTTCGAGTACCCCATGAAAATACTCTGGCGCAAAACATGAGATCTCTTAATTAAATATGGGGTTTTAAAATTCTAAACTGCTCATTGTAAATGCGGAATATGTATATACTTGAAAATTTTCTTTCTTGCGACACAGGTCTGCTGCAGTATAATACACCCGCGTCTTTTGTAAGTTTTTTGATGGGTATTTTGTATTAGACACCGGGTCTTTTGGGCAATGCTCTACGGTAATAAGAAGATTGTTACCGTAAATTTCCTAAGGCCGTTCGAAGTTGATTCCTTGGTTAACATCACTTTCTAGGACTCCCAGGAGGGGGGGGAGGGGGTAAAATGAAACGAACATATAAAAATGAACAAATATGGGCCAATTTCATTGGTCGATATAAATCAAGTGAACGGCGAGAGTCATCCAGCGTTTTGATTGGTTGTTCATTTTTCAGGGGAGACTTCAACTGAGGGGGGGTGATGTTATCCAAAGAATCAACTGCAAGCGGCCTAAATAACGTGCATAGGTGTTGTTTCGAAAATTAACCACCTTAGAAATATTATAGTTGGTTACAGACTTATTATGTAAGTTATAAAGATTATACACGATTAGAAAAATTTGTTATTCAAAAATAATGCCTATGGGTATATTTGAAATAAACGCGCAAGTGTTCAAAATAACGCGCAGAGGCCCGTTATTTCGAGAATTTACGGTAATCCTCGTCATGCGATCATAGCATTACTGGTGTGCTTTAGTTTTAGTTTATTTTATTTTATTTTTTACTTAATATTTCAAGAAATACAATTTCGTTAATTATGAAATTCCATTAATAAAAATATTAAGATTATTCTATTAAGATTATATCTCACTAACGCTAATTACAGAGACTGTCCCATTTCCATCTACGGCTATGCCTGCCCGTAAGAATATTTCTATTAATTATGCTATTTATTTGCTTTTTAAAATTTTTAAAATTATCATTGATTAATAATTGCAGAGATAAACAACGACACATTTTATGCAAAATTACAGTTTTTTGTAACACCTAACAATGTTATAAAGGAAGAAAGAGAGCAAAAGTAAAATAAACAAATCCGCTTTGTCGATGTTTTATCATTACTTATTAACAATTTTATAATTAATGATAATAATAGGAGCAAAAATGTAAGTAGTTATATGTATTAACTTTTAACATTCTTTTAGACTAAACAGAGAAATGTTTAGTAACGATCATTATTTTGGACAAATAGGTTTTAAACATGCTAGGTGCACTGGGCGGCTTTTGGGGTCCTATTTTCGGTTTTTACGTATTTTTGTTTGGTAAGTTGTATGTTTTAAATTCAGTTACGGTTGAATAATTGACTCATACTATTTTATTTAAAAAACTTTTTTAGGACTTGGTTTATTCTCTCCATGGGGTTTTGTACAAAAATTGAAACCATTCAGAAAACAATATGAAACAACCCTCTTGCCATTTACGGCGGATTCATCATCCGACGAACTTGATACCGAAGAAAAATCTGATATCAAAGAACATGGAAATGCTTCAATACTAAAACGACTCGATAACTTAGAAAAATTTCTTCAATTCTATATTGATACTTCATTATTACCTTCTGTTAAAACGGATGCGTCTCTTACTGATGAAAAAAAATAATAGTAGGACTTCCTAATGTAGAATTAATGTCATTATGGTAGTGTCAAATTCTCACAAGTATTAATAAATAACATGTATATTATTGGATTATCTCCAGTTTATTTTATGATTTTACTCTTTTGTATTGCCGTTAATTAAATGAAAGATTAAATATGACGTACGTACGTACATGCATCAAAGTTAACTGATTGGAAATTTTTATTTTAAGTGAATGCATACATGGGCTACCGTATAGCGTTGCATATAGTATCCACTGTCTTTTACAAGAAATTAAATAATATGCCCGGGATACTGTGTGAAGGTATATGGGTATTTATTTTTGAATTCAGACCAAAATGTTATTACGTCATATATAAAATTGGTCCGGGTTCAACAATAATTACTGAATTACCCATATTGAAGAGAGTAAAATGATCATGTGAGTTGGTCGTATAATATGATCATTGATAACGTAATAAATTACCACTTGATTAGTACCGGGATACTTTTCACAATATGAAAATTGTTTATGTGTTAATGTTTAATTAGTAATGCACAAAAAAAATTTTTTTTGAAAAAATTGTTGATGTGGTCCACATATTTGGTAATAATGTGTTTATTTTTGTGGTTGCAAGAGTGTTGTTTTAATGACAAACATCTAGCAGATATATAAAGTCACAAGCATTTTATCTAATAAAAGGAATACAGAAACTGACTGAAAAGCCAAAAGAACAAGTATAACCTTGTGTAACTAAAGTGCGGCGACACCTACATAGCTTTAAAATACAGTAATACTCTATATGTAATAATGATAATAGGTTACAAAATTACATTGTATAAAAAATAAATTTATACAGTAGACATTACAACACTTATAATAAGAACCAACATTATTGTATGTTGCGACGGAATTGTTTAAAACTATTAATAAAGTAACAAGAAAAGTAATAAATATAAATTTAATAAATATTTAAAAATTATAACAAGTAAAATCTTGATAATGTTGTGAGAGCAATATATAATATTACACAAAGCCTCTAATTAAAGATCACCAGACGCTAATTGATTTATTTCAATTATCATTTATTATTAATGTGATAAAAATTTTCTTGAAATTTCACGAATAAAGTTAAGTGCTATATTCCATAATTAATAACGTAAATGATTTTTATTACTTAGTCTGTTTACCACATTAACAGTAACCACTAATGTTGCCTTCAAGATCAATTGAAAACACAAAAGATCTTATATTGTTATTAATAAGATTGCATGAATAGAATTTTGATACGTATTTTATGTGTAAAAAATCCAATTTTAGGAAGCCTAATTTGATCAGAATACGATAAAAAAAATTTGGATGATCCGATATTTACGGTTAAAGATCATCAGAAAT
This sequence comes from Racocetra fulgida, assembly GCA_910592135.1. Lineage (NCBI taxonomy): Eukaryota > Fungi > Glomeromycota > Glomeromycetes > Diversisporales > Gigasporaceae > Racocetra > Racocetra fulgida. Next base: position 9,705 of record CAJVPZ010001433.1, on the reverse strand, counting down.
CATCAAACTTGATAATTGATTTGTTATTTCTTGCGTGTTAATTAGTTTACTTGTATACATGTGTTCAGGGTGTTCAGGGTGTTTAGGCTTAATCTGTTTTAAATTGACCTTATCAGCTTCTGAGAATTGACGTTTAATTTCATTATTATTATCTTGTTCCATCTCGTCAAGCCAATGAACAATTTTTGAATTAATGATGGTGGTAGCTATTGGTCGTTTTTTTGGATCTGGATCCATGCATCGTTCAGCCAATGTAATGTAACATTCTGGAATTCCTTCATTAAATTCTGGCCTTTCACCTCGACAAATTTTTAATGAAAGTCTAGTATCAAAAGGTATACCGTCAAATGCTCTTTTTCCAGTCGCTATCTCTGTCATAATAATGCCAAGACCATAAATATCAGCAGCTTGTGTGAAAGGTTTTCCTTGTAGAACCTCTGGAGCAACGTATGGCATAATTCCATAAATTTGATCCTCTTGTTTTATACTAGCTGATGTAGAAAGACCTAAATCAGCGATATACGCACTACGTAAATCATCTTGTAAAATGTTTTTACTGTGAAAATCCCGATGAGATAACTCTTCCGAATGAATGGCTTCAAGGTCAGATACGATACAATTTAATAAATTTAATTTATCTTTCCATTTCATCTGTGATACCTTAACAATATTTTTATACAGAGATCCAGCTTCTGCATACTTTAAAATAATTATATAATCCTTTGATTTTTCATCTTGTGATATTCCATAGCATTGTAAAAAAGAAGGATTGTTGAATCCGATTTCGCTATATGCTTTCAACTACAATAATATAAATAAATAAATGAATATACCGAATAAATAATGTGTTGAGTACCGCTAAGGGAAAATCACACTTTAGATTTTTAATTTTATAACTCATCGTTACCGAATTCAATCCTTAAGAATTTGATAGCGACAGGTTAAGTCCAATAAGTTATAAATTTAAAATTCTAAATTGTGGTTTTTTCTTAGTGGAATATAAATATTAAACAAACACCTCATTTATAAATTCCTGGATCTGAATGCTCGAATTATGGATTATTTTTAAAGCAACAGAAATCAAATTAGAATTATAAATAGTTACTCTTGACCATTTAGCGTAGTACACGGTAGCAAATCCACCTTTTCCAATCTCTTCGATAATTTCAAATTCCGAATAAGGAATCCAAGATAATTGATATTTATTTTCTCTCAATATTTTTTTTAAATTTTCATTAATATTTAGATTTTCATATGTTGATTTAATTGTATTTGAAAATTTATTTCTTTCTCTTCTAAACCAATAATTGGCTTTTTGTAAATTCCTTTCTATTCCTATTCCATTTCTGTAACAATGACCAATCATATGAAATCCATTAATGTTTCCCAAATCAACGGCTTTTTGATAATAAATAAATGCCTTATGTTCATTCTTTTCAACTCCAATTCCTTTTAGATAACAATTACCCATATTATATAATCCTTCACCATTATCCATATCAGCAGATTTTTGATAATAAATGAATGCTTTATGTTCATTCTTTTCAACTCCAAATCCATGCTGATAACATTCTCCAACACTATTTGTTCCATTAGCATTCCCCATCTCTGCAGATTTTTGATAATAAATGAATGCCTTATGTTCATCCTTTTCAACTCCAATTCCATTAAGATAACTATATCCAACATAATTGATTCCCATATCGTCTCCCATCTCTGCAGATTTTTGATAATAAATGAATGCCTTATGTTCATCCTTTTCAACTCCAATTCCATTTCGATAACAATATCCAACATTCCATGTTCCAACAGCATTACCCATATCTGCAGATTTTTGATAATGAATGAATGCCTTATGTTCATCCTTTTCAACTTCGATTCCATTTTCATAACAATATCCAACACCCCTTGTTCCATTAGCATCCCCCATTTCAGCAGATTTTTGAAAATAAATGAATGCCTTATGTTCATCCTTTTCAACTCCAATTCCATAAAAATAGCATCGTCCAACCTGAAATGTTCCATTGACATCACCCATCTCTGCAGATTTTTGATAATAAGTGAATGCCTTATGTTCATCCTTTTCAACTCCAATTCCATTTCGATAGCAATGCCCAACCATATATGTTCCGTCAGCATCCCCTATTTCAGCAGATTTTTGATAATAAATGAACGCCTTATGTTCATCCTTTTCAACTCCAATTCCATTTTGATAACATTCTCCGACATTATTTGTTCCCGCAGCGTCCCCCATCGCTGCAGATTTTTGAAAATAAATGAATGCCTTATATTCATCCTTTTCAACTCCGATTCCATTTCCAACACTATTTGTTCCATCAGCATCCCCCATTTTTGCAGATTTTTTATAGTATTCGAACGCTTTTTTCTCATCTTTTTCTACTCCGATACCATGTTCATAATTATACCCAAAAAGAGTTAAAAATTCAGTTGAATTTTCCTTGTTCATGTTTTTTAAAGATATTGTAAAGGGCAAAATTAGATGGCACTCTACTTGATGCGTTTACAATTTGGCGAGTATATTCTTCTAACTACTTTATGGTTATTTCACTAACAACTTGTATCTTTTAACGGGTTCTTTATTATGGTCATTAGCCCTTCCTGGGCACCACCAAAGTTAAGTAATTTCTTACATTACATGCGCTTTTATATATTGCTAACACTGCTAATTAATTTGTTTTTCTATTCTAGATTTTCCCACCGTTTTACATTATCCGATTGTTCACTGTGTCGCCATTCTGAAGCCTGGGCTTTTCAATTATGAACTATTCTCGATTTGGTTATATGCGTTGGTCATTCAATTATCTGTTTGCTGAGAGGCATGTTTCGTTCATTTTCGACTCGATCACGATTGCATGCGTCTATAGAGTACCGGGTAGTGATGGGTGACGAAATTGACGAAATTTAACAAAATAAATATTTCGTCAATTTCGTCACTATGAAAATAAATTTCGTCATTGCGAAAATAATTTCGTCACCCATCTATAGTACTGGGCACTATCGACGATCGTACTACGTTGTGCAACGACCTCGTGGTCGCGATTCACTTTACCCGTGACAATATACGTATAATAATTTTGTCATACGGTATCAGATATGGTATTTAACTTTTTTACGTTTATTCTTTTTTAGATATCTCCTAACGCTAATAATTCTTTTATACTCTTGTATTGAGTTTGCATGAAAATCCGAATTTGTTTTTATTTACGCAAATCGATACAAATACAAAAAAATTGTACCACTGCGATCTTGTGAATACAATATATACAAATACATATCTGATATATGTATGATGTAGATAAAAACATGATTCACAATGTTTAAATAATGCATTACAAGCAAAAATGGGGCGCCACCGGTGCTCCTATTGCGTTACTTGTGTCTATTTTGGTCAAATTTCCCTTCTTGGGTGGTGCTTATTTCACCGACAATCACTTCACCGACAGCCCATTTCACCGACAGTCAATTCACCGCCAAGTTTATTCCACCGACAGTTATTTCGCCGACAATCATTTCACCGACAAAGTAATTCTGGTCATTTTCGTTAGGGTCAGATTAGAGTTAAGGTTAGTGCAATTTTTTAAAAAAACTTGTCGGTAAAATGGGCTGTCGTTGAAATAGTTGTCGGTGAAATAAACTTGTCGGTGAATTGTTGTCGGTGAAATGAATTGTCGGTGATATGAAACGTATCCAAATTCTTTTATGTCAATTAGGTTATATGCTCATAATTATTATCTGGAGCGTAGCGACGGACTTTTAACTTTTTTACGCATTATGTAATACAAAGTGCTTTTTGACTATGAAAAATTCTTTTTTGATGCATCAACATAATAACATAAACGAATATGTCAATATCGTAATTCATACGGTTTACAATACTTCTTTTAGTGATCTCGGGTAGCTTAACTTACTAAAAACGCGAATAAAATATTACGGATGAATCAATGCATTTACTTCGCCTTATGACATATTTTTCGAATCCCCGTGAATTCCACAACTTTTTTTTTTTTTTTTTTTTTTGTAATCTGAGTAATCTGATTGGCTGATTCGCAGATGACAGCCAATCAGGTTACTTAAATTACAAAAAAAATCCAAAAAAAAAAAAAAATTGTAATACTAAAATTGTCCGGCATCAAGAAAATTTGGGCAGGAGTGATGATCCGATTTAACGATCAATTCCGAGAAATAAAAATAAAATTATTATAAAAAATCGCCTAACAATCACATAATTATATCGCATCCACCGCATAATTGACCTCACTTCAGTGTTGTCACGTCTACTATGTCCAAGACTTTTTTTGCCCACGTCCACGTTCAAACGTCAACAGTGTCCACAATTGTCCAAAGAATATTTAGACTTTAAATTTTAATAAATTAGTTTAAAAAAGATATGATATATTTTTTATAATTCTGAATATTTTTACTTAAAAGATTAAAATAGGTTATCTTAATAAAAATTTTGAGTTATTAGATTTGTTTTTTTTGGTTCAAAATTGTCCACAATTGTCCACAATTTGTCCAGAGCTGTCCCGTGACAACACTACCTCAATTTATCAGCGTAATCACATACTCTAACGTAACTGTGCCAAACATTCAATTAATAAAGAAATTAAGACTTCACCAAGGTCGAGGATTTGAATTTTCGGTTATGCACTTGAACTTGAGGCTTGATGGTCGAAATGATAATAGTCGGCCGAATAAACGAGAAGTTAAAACGCTCTCAACGAAAGATACGCGTGGTAGTGTATTGAATTCTAAGTGAAGCCTCAGGTGAAAGTATTAAGAAAGCATAGTCAATGCTTTTAATTATAAGAAGTTAAAGGACGTAATATCGAGATTGGTCGGTTACAACTCTTATGTGCGAGAAGGAGCACGTACGGATCACTATATAAAATTGTAAAGAAACATCCAAAATCACCAGTCACACCTCTGGCGAGTTATCTAACCCATTTTTCTTTGTATTAATTCATCTTACAGTTGTGCTTCAAATTTCTCCCGTGATAATATTTATTAAGTTTATTACCAACTATATAAGAGTTTTGCAAAAAATGAAGCGTAGCTTTTGTTTCGAAACGGTTCTCACAGATAGCTTTCAATCAAACGAAATCAGAAAAAAGAGTGCCATACACGTAATATGAAATTTTTTTAGAATTCTTATGTTTTTCTCCATAATTCAGTACGACGTATTTGTCAAATTAAGCTAAACATTTGGTCGTCAAATTGAGTAATTGTCTCCAAGTTTAAATTTTAGTTAGCAAATTACTTATTACATAGCCAAACCTTGATAACGCGTCTAACTCATCTTCCCACTATTTAACCCATTTTGGCGTACTTAGTTAAACAAATAAATTTATATATAATGACATTATAGTCAAGGTCGGTATCAGTTAAATTTTTCTAATTTTAGGGTATTTAACAAATGTATTGTAATGTAACAGGGTTTGGGCCCTGTAGCTTATTGGTTAAGCTCCCTAACCTCCACAGACAAGGTCAATAGTTCGAGTTGGCTGGCAGCAAATTTTGAATTTGCTACTGTAACCTAATGGAGCCAAATCGAATGCTAAGCCCTGTGGAAGTCCATGTGCAAGTATGAGTCTGGATTAGGAATTCCACTAGTATATACTCAACTTTATAAAAAAATCCTTTATAGCAAACCCTTTCTATAATAAACTTTTTTTATATAGAATAGCAAAATACTCCATAAATGCTTTTATAAAGTTGAGTGTAATACCAGGAACGTTTACGAGTGTATGGTTAACTGTCGGTAATATGATTGAGTGATGGTTGAATGTATAAAATATAATGAAATTTGTATGTACTAGTGATGGGCAAATCAAATTTCATGCATCATGCGCATGGAATTCTGGCCTGCATTATAATAGCTTGCTGCTAAAAATTATGAGATTCCGAAATATTCTCATGCGCATGAGCACATCACTAGTATGTACGAGAACGTATAAATATACATGAATGAATACTTTGGACTGAAACATATTATAGACGGATTTAGAACGACCTATTGGCGTTCTTGAATCATGATTTATTAAAATTTACAGTAATTGATTTCGAAACATCAAGAAAGACACTTTAAACGATGGATATTGACACAGCATGTATATCAAGCGAAGTTACGCAAATTTTTTCTAAAAAAAATAAAAATAAAAATAGAACAAAATAAAAAAAATAGAAAGAAGCAGAATAAATAGAAACAAAAATAATTAAATAAAACAACTAATTAACTCTCTTAATACAATTAAATTAAAGCTACAGCTAAAAAAAAAAATTTTTTTTTTAAAAAAGTCATGGTTTAAGCGCTACTATGTCGCGCAGCTACCCTTATTCATATTTCTAATTTATCGATAGATCTTTCTTGGCATTATCAATTTAATGTGTTGTATAAAGTTGAGTGTAATTCAAATTTCTAATTTATCGATATATTTTTCTTGGCATTACCAATTAATTTAATCAGAGTTTTAAGAAATTTTTTTTTGTAAGATATTAACATTAAGTTTATAGGAGGGATCCAAACTTGGTTAACTGTGTACCCGATAATCCAACGACCAACCTGGTCATGTTTTTCATAAATTTGGGATACCTAAAAAATTTACTAGTTTCCCGAAACCTCATCGATCTCGTTTTAAGAATCACCTAACTTTTCGGAAACCTCATCGATCTCGTTTTAAGAATCACCTAACTTTTCGGAAGCCACATCTCTGTTTCTGTATCGAAATTCCAAGGACAACGAAATAGTGTCCGAAAAGTTAGGTAATTCATTTTTAAAAAAAATGTATTATTTTTTTTTTTTTAAATCAATAATTGACAAAATTATTTTTAGCACAATTATATATAAGATATTTTGTAATAAATCAAACATAATGATACATAATCTGGTTTAATTCATTTATATGAAAAAAATGAACTGCGATCTTTGCGAATCATTTTCATAATAAGAGGTTTAAAAATATGTAAAGTACACACAACCATCAAAGCTAAGGCAATCCAATGACTAAATATATCCGTCTGTTCAACAGCTATTCCAAATAGAGACCAAGCAATGATTGCAGCACCAGCTACATCTTTAAATCTCTCAATATAAATAATAGCAATAACTTCCATAAGAATTAATCCTATTATTACCAAAACTAGAACTACCATGGTTGGACCTTCATCATCAACATTAGGTTTAGAAGGAGTAAATGAAGTAAAAGTGGTAAAGATTACTAAGACAAAGATCCAAGCGTGATAAAGGGAAAATGGAATATGGATGAATAACAATTCATATTTGTCTTTAGGACCAAATTTTTCTTTAAGATTCCAATATATAGCAGAAATTAGCACAGCAACTACTAGTATCACTAACCATGATATAATAATTAATTCTTCATGCTATTAGTAAAAATGTATAAAATAAAAGTATTAATAATAAATATGTATAATGAAGTAAAACTAAATATACTGTATATGTATAGTGATAAGAAGAAGTAATACCCATAAAGACAACCAGAGAGTATTAAGTAATGTAACACCAACAAAGTACCATTGAATGGCATTGACAAGTATTTCTTCACGAATTTCAAAGACTTGATATATGACTAAATTTGAAATATGCAAGAATTAATCGAAAAAAGAATTTTATACATAATTTAAGTATTATTGTTATATTATTATTATTTACCAAATCCAGCAAGAAAAAGATGAATAATAGCCCAAATATAATAAGTGAAAAAAGCAGGACCAATATATGTATTCATTGCAGCATGATTGTTCGGAGATGTATACTAAGTTTTCATCAAAATAAAAAATTAAAAACTAAAGAAAGTTAGATTAATATTAAATAATATAGAACAGCATAAATTTTCACCAACGTTAACATTACCTGTTTAAAACCAAATTCCCAAAGAATGCTTACAACAAGAAACAAAAGGTATGCTAATATATTTGAAGTTTTTATAATTGTTGAACGTTTAACCATTTTAGATTATTATTATTTACAACCAATTTTTGTAAGTTGTTTTGATAATAAAATGAGAAATTACTACTACAAGACACAAAGATGAAGGTAAAAAGGTTTTTTCATGGTGGTGGCTATATTGTATTTAGTTGTGTTTAGTGGCTGTGATTTATAGATTCTTACGTACGTAAACATAAAGATAAGCATTTCTTTTAATAATGAAACTAGCATTAACGTTAACGTTAAGCTAACGTTAACGTTAAACTGTTTGTAAACATAGTGTGGCTTGTAGAAACTACATGACAATATCGATACATACGTACGTATTAGTTGTCATAATTCCTAAATTTATATAAAGTTTGATTTTAACCTTTACGTTAACGTTAATCTTTCGGTTTAACCCAATGAGTACGTATTATGTACTACTTACACACGTTAATACTTACGTGCGTACAGTACACAACTTTTACTAAATTCATTGTTATCTTTATGCAAGAGCGTTACGCATGCAAAGTTCATAAAAGAACTCATTTGAAAACGTTAATTACAGTATTAAAAAGATCAACACCAGAATGATCCATTAAATTTATACATATTGTATTACATATTTTAAAGATACGTACGTACTTACGTACATACTCGAATGTTATGTTTTAATTTAGAAATGTAAGCTCGACATTTTTACTATATAATATTAATTTAAATAAATTTAGAATCTAGCACCATGATTAATAGAATCTATTAATATTAATTCTAGTAAAGAACACTAATTAAATGAAAAAATATAAAATATTTCCTAACGGTAAAGGAAAGGTGAATCTACACCCCATATGTCCAAAATACACAAATAAAGCTCATTACAACAATCAAGAATTTTCCATTGTTTTTAGAGAATTTACTATCACATCCCGACTTTTTCGGAGTAGTAGAGGGTTTAGATGATGATGAATCAGATGCGTCACTAGGCGAAGCAGCTACATCACTATGCGCAGGTTCTTGCGGTATCATAGTTGCTTGAGATGGACTTGCAGAAGGAGTCAGCGCAGCCGGATCTGGAGCTTGTTGTGTTGGTGTTGGTGTAAATACAGGAGTAGGTGTTGCAGGAGCATTCGGGGACACTTTGAATCGTTAAATAGTTATGAGTAATTCATTTTAATTACAAATATAAATCAAAAAAAAGTTTATTTTTGAAAGTAACATTACTAGTGAAGGTCCAGGGACTTCCCGGAGTATAATTTGCGGGCGGATTACTATTACCAGCTTCAAGCACAGTGAACCTGGTACTCCAACTAACTCCTACACCAGGTTTTGCAGGGTCCGAAAACATCAAAAAATAAATTTTGCCTGGAGGATATCTTAATGAGCTGGGTGCTGGAACAATAAAATTTAAAGATGTTGCGGTGTTTGGCAAATTTTCTGCAAGAATTAATAATGGAACTTGCTGAATATCTGGACCTGTCATGAATTGGACTTTTATTCCTGACATTGTGGAAGTTTTTGGATCCCCAGCGTCCGACCACATTGCCGTTACCTTTTGTTATGAATAAAAATTAAGGATACAATAATTAGATTAATGTGATATTTTTTTCAACTGTATAAATTCTCATGGGAGTTTGAAATAAAAAGTAAATTCTTGTTATTCCTTACTATTGGAATAATCAGAATTTACTTTTTATTCCCACCATTACATATATGTGCTAGAGATGCGATCCATTATTTGTTTTTCTATACACGTA
>CAJVPZ010001432.1:0-14516 GCA_910592135.1 Racocetra fulgida | reverse complement strand
CCCATGCGCGTACTCCAATTAACGCGCATATACTCAAAATAACGCGCAGGTGGGCGTTATTACGCGAAAATACGGTAATTTACAGTAAAATGTTAACACAAATAAGTTCAGCAGTTAGATGGAACTCAATCAGACATTGATTAATTTATTTACAGTATTATGCGAATAATGGGTAAATTAGTCGTGGCAGAAAAATTCGCGATCACATACCTTATTATGTTCAATTAAATTTCTAATGTCAAATGAAATATTTAGAATATCAAATCTTGTATATTTATTGGCTAAATTAGTGGCTAGAAAATCATCAGCCGGTTAACCGAACCGGGTTTAACCGGATACAACCAGCCCGGTTAGCCCGGGTCAACCGAGTTAACTGAGTTAACGGATCAACAAGGCTTATTATTTGTTGTCACAAGAGTATGAATTCAGGGTCACGATATAAAGTTTAGAACTACATCTTGAGAGGTTAAAATATAATGTTACGTCAAAGATTATTAAAGCATAGTGTTACATCTAAGATTTTTAAAGCATAGTGTTACAATTATTAATAATTTAGAATTATGACTAAATTCGTTTGGAATTAATTATTATTATTTACAAATAAAAAATTATTTATTATCTCGTAAAATAAAATGATACTTATTTTTTAGTTTGTGTAATAGTATTTTTTAATAAGATCTTTGTATTGGATGGTGGTTTTAGACTTTGAGTTGTTAGATATTGTAGTCATTTCCATAGAATCCCAGTAATTTGCGGGAAGAAATCAAATCCAGATTAGATACAACTTCTAACCTTTTGCACTTCATTATAATTAGATGCCGAATCTTATCCGAACTTGATTTTTACCGGAATTTATTAGGATTCTATGGAAATGGCCAGGAATTTGTATGTTTTGTTCCGAAAAAATTATCATTTTCTGGAACGATAATGAAACAATAATTCGGAGAAATCAGGGATACGTTTTCGAAGAATTTTTATAGGGTTTACTAACGCCAATTAGGTAATTATCTAGATTCATATACGTAAAACATTTGTCTTGCGAATAACAAATGATATTTTTGCAATATCACAAGATGATTTACAGTTTAGTTACAGTTTTAGTTATAATTTTAGCAACGGTTCCGATTCTGATCGGTTAACCGATTATGGCTTAACCGGTTCAAATCATACTCAAGCCTGAAACTGTAGTGTTTCGATCCTAAATCCGGTTATCTAAATTGGTCCTTAAATCAAAAGAAATTTAGATATTCAGATTAGAGATTTTATTTGGATTGGTTAAAGAACTTATTGCGCTTTTCAAATTACTGTGTCCACTGATTCTCATACACCACACCGGAAATCAGAAATCTAGTATAAATGCCAATCAGTGGACACAGTAATTTGAAAGGCGCAGTAAATAACGGATCTAAGGATGTGCCAAAAGCCGACTTTATATATTATTTGATGCGGATTCGATCCAGATTAAATAGAATCCGATGGCCTGTCAAAGTAGGATCGAAATACTATGAAACTGCGTCGCTTTCAATCTAACACTCGTGTGCTTATTTCTTTTATTATCACTTTCGTTAAGAAATTAATATCATTTAGACAAATAAAACAATGTGCTTTTTAATATGAAACCACATTAGCTCAATAAATAATTTAAATTTAAAGAATGCCGTTTCTAGACAACTAATAAGTTCCTCTATCAGTTATTCTCTATTTCCTTAGAGAATACAAATAATATCATCTTATTTATATCCCCATTGTAGGAAATTCATTCCCGTGTTTCCAAAGCTTTAACAATATTATTTTAAAGAAATTTCTATGGTACAAAAGGTTCTTTAAATTTGAATAATGAAAAAAGTAAAATTCGTCACAAAAATCACAAATAGTTATCAAACGGCATAATATACAGTATTGTTTCAAAATTTTGATTATTTTTTTAAATAATAAATTTTGTTCAAAAAATTGTATTTTATATCATTCTGTAATATTCAATTCATTCAATCCGCTACTTGTTAAATAATTATAGTTAACATCAAAAAAATAAATTTATTTAGTAAAAAGATAAAATAGTTTTCTGGATAATGTGATGTAGTATACTCAATAAATTGGCTTTTATAAATGTCATCAGGATACGTTTGTGAATGTGTGGTTTTAATAAATTTGCTGTTATAAATGTTTTCAGGGTATGTTTGTAGATGCGTGCTTTTAATATTTTTTAAAATTTCTTCTGATTTAATTAATTCTGATAAACTATTTTCATCGTTCTGACATTCTTTAAGAATTTTCACAAATTTTTATTGCTGATGGGCGATTTACTGATTCTTTATCCCAACATTTATTGAACCAAATTATATTATAACTATGTAATAAAAATTTCATTATGAATAAAGCATGCGTTTAGAAATCTAATCTAGTAAAAATCACAATTTTGGTTAGAAACCTCTCTAAGCTTGGTTTTGCTATATACTTAACCATATATGAAGATATTAGTTATGTAAACAAGGTTATGATTTATTGAATAAATTACTCAAGTTATTCATGTATGAAAACATGATTACTCTTTATTTTTGTTGAGTTGCAAACTGTTGATTCTCAGAGAAAAATCCAAAATATTTATACATGTTTAATAACTAAGATAAATAACTATTATATCTACCAGCTATACTATATCTACTCTATATGCGATCTAATATAACCAGTATATATAATAGAAATAATAAATATAATAGTAATAATAACTATGAGAGATGCGAGAACTATGGTATCTACAAGATTTCTTTGTATTTGTATAACCCTTTATGTGATATTGATATTACTGTCAAGCACATATATAATAAATCAGGTGATGCTTGGATTTTAGGTAGTGATTGGAATCGATTAGATCAACTATAATCGATGACATAATCAACTAATTATGTTGGCGAAAACTCGATACCCCGGTCGCTAAAAGCGAAGATCAAAATTTAGGCCGAAGTTACTTAAAATTCTACTAATTAAACCACGAGTGAAAAATTTTCCTGGCCTATTTCTCTAAAAATTTCCATTTTCGGAATAAAAAAAAAGTTAATTCCGGCCAAAAATTATGTAACAATTATGTAATGCGGGCCAAAATTTTGTAGATCACAATCGAGAATCTGCGGGTCTTTTAAGTTGAACCGAACCTAGGGTTGTATTACATTTACATTTCATGTAATTTTGCGTAAATTTCAGTAACTTGAATTTCATGTAAATTCCACACGCACTGGCACTATGAAAAACTCGTGCAAAAAACACAAAGCATCAGATGTTTTTTGTAAAAAAAAAAAAACTTGCTTACAGTAGATTCTGCATAAAGTTCACTGACCAAATCGATGTACATATGATCCAACCAATCATATGAGCATATGATCACGTTTCTTACAAATTACATGAAAACCATGTTACTGAAAATTTACGCAAAATTTCACAAAATTACGTAAATTACGGTAATTTGACAACCCTAACCTAACCATCCCTCACATATTTCATATGACCGTACTGGTATAGCTTTAACATTTAAAAAAAAATTTTAATATATATATTAAAAATTACATATGTTTGGACGTCTAAAAAAAAATGATGCGTACAAGTTTGAGTCAAATTAACCCTTTTTGGGTTTGGGTAACCTCACTATTGTGTAATTAAACATTGACCATAAAGGGATGATCACAAATAGATTACGACCAATTAAAATGTAGGTTCCTTAATTTTTTAAGTTGGCGCCATAAAAATTTTGATTGTGTCATTAACGCTACTATCGTAAAAACTAACACTCTTTCAAATCTTTATAATCAAGTTTTAAAGATGTGTGGTAGAACTGTGTTGCCTCTGGTAAATCCTCATTTCTTGATATAAAATAATGAATTATTAATCGCTAATGAATGACAAATAGGCGCCGGACATTATCCGACAAACCTTAGGAAATTCAAACCTAAAATGTACAAAGTGGGTTGATCAGGAGAAGTATAAGCCATCGTAAGTTTTGAAAAATCGTTTATTTTAAAACACCAAAATAACTTAAATAACAGAGTATATTCGTTTTTTTTTTAGATATAATGTTGCGCCAACTTATTATGAGCCTGTCGTTCGTGCAGACTCTGAGCTACATGAGAATGTTATTCATTCCATGGTACGTATGTACATAATTTTTGCTACCAGGTTATGTTTATAGCTTACTTTAATTTCGTTTGCTTAATAGAAATGGGGTTTAGTTCCATCATGGGCAAAGGATAAATCTAAACCCTCTACTTCAATGCAATCAATCAATTGTCGAGATGATTCATTACATGAAGTAGGTGGGAAACCGATGTTTAAATCTTTAAAGAATAAAGATCGATGTATCGTTATTGCTCAAGGGTATGTCTATTTTAATTTGTAAGGCGCTTTATTTTATTTTTATCGTCAATTTGAATTCAAATTGTTTTTTTTTTTTTAGGTTCTATGAATGGACTCGCGGACGCAATAAGAAAACACCTTATCTTATTAAAAGAAAAGATGAAAAGTTACTTCTTTTTGCGGGGCTTTATAAGAAAGTTCAATTAGAAAGTAAGTTTAAATGTAAACATGATGTCTTTAAAAATAAACGTAACTTGGATATTAAATAATCAACTTTTTACCAGATGGCGATACCCTTTATACATATACAATTGTTACAACTTCAGCTTCCAAGTCCCTATCATTTGTTCATGATAGAATGCCCGTTATTTTAGAGAATGATTCAGATAGTTTGGCCAAATGGTTGGATCCCAATATTGGCTGGAATTCAGAATTGGAGGAGCTTTTAAAATCTTACGAGGGAGAATTAGAATGGTTATAATAATTTAAAAATTTTCATGTATTGTGGTAGCTGAAATTGAGATTGATTGTGCTGAGATTTGAGCCTCTACTTAAATCTACCAAGCCCGCTAAAATCCACTTATTCTTTATAATCTTAAAATCCTAACTCAAAATCTTAAAATACATTCCAAAGATTTTGAATTTTCATATCAAATAGATCCAATTCTCGGCATCAGTTTTCAGCTGCCACGTGTATTATTAATTTAACACTAATTATTTTTCGATAACTCAATATTCTTTTAGTTATCCTGTCTCGCAGGATGTAGGGAAAGTAAGCAATGATTATCCGAGTCTGATACAACCTATTGCAAAAGCCAACATTGCAACCTTTTTTTCGGTGAAAAAAGATGAAATAAAAGGCGAAGATATATCAAACTCCAAATCAATAATTAAAGATGATGATGTTGATATGAAAGAAATAATTAAAAAGGATAGTGATGATGATGATATGAAAGAACCAATAATTAAAAAAGAGGATGATGTTGATATGAAAGAATCAGTAATTAAAAAAGAGGATGATGATGATATGAAAGAATCAGTAATTAAAATAGAGGATGATGATGATGATATGTGGGAATCAACTTCTGGTATTTCAACCATACCATCCAAACGTTCATTGGATGATTTGAAAGATGATATAAAAGATGAATTTTTATCGGATGAAGGAAATGATCTAAAGAGATCACGTAAACTTACACCTTCACCGCCTGATGAAAAACCACTTAATGACAAAGACTTGGATACGGATCAATTGCAAACATCGACAAGTATGATACCTAAAAAAAGGTCATTAAATTTTACAGCACAAAAGCCGAACTCAACCACGAAAAAAAGTAAGACAAAAGCAGCTGATGCTTCCACACCAAAAGGTAATATACCAAAAAAGAAGCAGAAAGCCAAAGACAAGGCGGAAGGTTCAGCTAAAATTACTAGTTACTTTTCAAGATCAACAACATAACCGATTTCATCAGATTACTAAAATATACGTGTTTTGATGAGTATTCAGGAATGTATATTTGTTAGCAAATTTAGAGCACAAGCATGCACTTTAAGTGCATATGTAGAAAATTTGTAATGAAGGTTAAAAATTTGCTCGATAATTTTACTATTAAATAAAACATAAGGTAGACGGATATTTTGCGAATTAGATATCTCGCGATTCAGGGATAACATCGGCTCTTTTCAGTGAAAGAAATTGAATATTATAAAGTATATCTGATTATTGAATGATGAAGTATTTGAATATTGATTATATAAAACGCAATAAGCCAATTTTAAACATTATTCAATAATTAGGCTAGTAAAGGTGGTAAACTATATTTGAGCTTTGATTAATGAATATTTTATAAAAATAGAGGATGTTAATCGGCTTGTTCGACACTCTTTTATCCCATAAAAATTTATATAATCAATAACAAATATGTATTCTACATATATATATGTGTGTATGTGTATTTGTATTTATATTACATTACAGTAACGGGATCTATATTCCTCTTTAAATAACTTAACAAAAGAAAAACTTTATTTTTATTTAAACATCGGGGCTATAATTTTAGTGCAGTAAGTATATCTGCACACGAAAGATTGAAGCACAGTGTCCATACCCATGCTGATACTATGCTTTTTATTATCCGACAGTTTATGCTTATGAAGAACAATTATCGAAATTATGGGAGATAAATAATAGTATGATACCTACGCTATTGGGGTTATGAAACGATGGTGGATAGACTCCTACAGCCATTACTAGATAAATATAACACAAGTTTTTGTTAGAACTTTCATAAACGTACAGTCTCAAAGAATGAATTGCTGTAATTATTAATAAGTAGACAAAACTAAGATATAATAAATTCTAGGATGCAAGTTCATATATCTTGATTGTTTATAGAAAAGTAAATAAGTCCTTAGCTGCATTAAGAGATATGTTTGACCAAGTATTAAAACAAGGCTGAAAGATTTAGACCAGTCGCAGATTGTTATCGATTTGAAGAAGGGGTTAATAAAGATAAAAAAAAATGGCATCTATTATTATCAAAAAGCTGCCAGAATGGGGACAATTATTCGATACACCATCTTAGAGAATGTTATCACAATGGGATTGGAGTCAAAGAAGATTTAAAAAAAGCTTCAAATTGTATTTGCAATCCCTGAACTTGGTCTAGTTGATGGAATAAAAAAAGTTTGGTATTGTTATCGAAATAGTATTGTGGCTATTGCTTGTTTCATTCATTTAGAAGAGAATTACGTCGTTTAGGTTCATCGCAATTATATGATGAACAAAATAGAGTGCCATCAGACAAATTGAATAATATAACGAAACTATAAAACATTATAATCGTTCTAGTGCTGTTTCATCTTCTAACATTGAAATAGATAATATGGCGATAGACAATATAGACACTCGATTTCTGGGCGGAGATGGAATATATAATGAATACAGACATGCACGACGTTCATTGGGTTTTGGGCAAAATCAGAAGATTTAAAATCCGATTATATTGTAGCTTCAGGACATTGCTCTAAGCGCATTAATACCTCGTTTTACTATCTTCCATGGAATACAAATACCATTACATTCCGTTCGACATTGTTTAAATCATAGATAATAAGAAAATGATCAAACTTATCACTAAAACAGTGGTTATAAGAAATACTGATAGTTTATGATGACAGTTTATGATGACGTAGATGTATCCATCATATATGTAAGTCCGGCTACACAACACAAGTTTCTTGTGGATTGGTACTTGGTAGATGGTGGAATCGTTGAATCCGATTATCGATCGAAAATTTCGAGCATCGGAATAAGCTTTTATTCACTGAGTTATTAATTCGGTCAATCATCGAGCATCGGTCAAAATTAAAATTTGACGTGTTTGGTGATAGTGATAAATTTATTGCTTTAATAAATTTTTATTGATTTAATTAAATCTTTCAAATGAAATTAATTAAAGACGGAATTTGGTTTAATATTTAATAAGGATACTGCATCTTCTGCGTTAATCTTTCCGTAGAGTTCTCTTTTAATAATGAAGAGAACGAATATAGCTGTATAGTGAACCAAAATATAATATAATAGAGGCTTACCGATGGCTCTAAAAAACAATCCTGGGTTTGGCATCATTTTAATTTGACAATAAAGATTGCAAAAAAAAAACCAATATTGCGGTCTTTACACAACCAATTTTAAGAGAAATGGCACGAAAATGTAATCAAATGAACACTTGTTTTCGGATTTAGGAAATATGAGTGCAAAGAGAACATTATTAAATCTAAAGTTATTTTGCAAAATAATATTTTAAAACGTAATATGAAGCAATTGAATTTATTCTTCCTAACGATAATTATAAAAATTGTAATTCATATAAATTGCATATTAAATAATTTAATAATAACGGTACAATTGATAAATTTAATATTATATTTTATATTCTTTTTTATGTAACACGGGATCTCGATGAATATTCGAATATTCAAATTTTGCAATCAACCGATGTTCGATTCCAATTTCTAGTACTTGGGTTCAATGGGTTTTATACAAAGTCAAACGGAGAACTCAAATCTTCATAAACCTTTCAACAGCGATGACTGGTAAAGGTGACAGTGGAGGAACTGTATTTTCTTATATACGAGATTTGCAATATGTGAGTCTAAATGGCATAAACGTTGGGTTCCAAAAGTTATCTTGTATATTTACCATTAGAACCAATTTTCAGAACGTTTGAATTAAAGCTTATCTTGAGTGGTAGTTCTAGTAATGTAAGTTAAATTAGACAAATTATTATTTGTGAGTTTGGCTAAATTGTTAAATTTGCTTTTTTTTTATATTTTATACCTTATTCTGGAATTATATTTTGGTTTTATGTTTTATTGATATTATACTTAAGGAAAAAGTTAATTGACATTTACGTCACCTATATGATCCCAGTATCGATAAAAATTTTAAAAGTTCTTTAAGGTTAGGGTTAGCGTTTATTTAAAGTATAGGTGTTAGTACGGTTATTAGTAAAATTGCCCAAGGAAAACTTTTTGTTAGAGCACGAAAAGTGGTTTACTATATAAATTTTTGAGTTATAAGCGATTTTTGCAAACGAACGCTTGTTTTGAATTTTCCTGATCGTGCTACGTTGCACCTAATTTTGAAGTTTGATTGACTTGCGCCACAATCAGTGATCAGTGATGTATAAGGCACTATCACATAACTTCGTCCATACGTAATAAATATAAAGCATCCTAGAGGACTATTTTGGATCATATCCAATTTTACAAAGGTAATTATAATACGTATAAAATTCAGTGTTGGGCTGACCAGACCAGTTTGACCAATTGACCGGACCAATTTGACCAATTGACCAGTCTGGTCAAAAAGATTTATATTGATCAAATTGGTCAAATACTTTAACCAATCAGGTTAACAGATTTAATTATATGATTTTTACTAAGTAAATCTATTCATTAAAGTTGTAGAGCAGATTGTTACAATTCTAATGCTGGTTAAAACATAAAATCGGTCTACTAGAACATGAGATATGTATAAAATTGTTTTTAAAACGTATATAAAATCTTTATAAAAAAAATTTTAATAAACGTTTTAAAAACATTTTATGCATATTTCATGATCTAGTAGACCGATTTTGATGCTTTAATCACCATTAGAATCGTAACAATCTGCTATACAACTTTAATTAGAAACAGTGAAAAGTTTGCTTAGTAAAAAAAAGATTTTTTATTAATTCGACTAATTTGACCGATTTGACCACTTTGGCCATGGTCAAATTGGTCAAATTGGTCAAATCGTCAAATTGGTCAAATCAATAAAAAATAATTTTCTTTACTAAGCAAACCTTTTCACTGTTTCTAATCAAAGTGCATAGCAGATTGTTACGATTCTAATGGTGGTTAAAGCATCAAAAATCGGTCTACTAGATCCTGAAAGGTTGTTGCTTCATTCCACGAAAGTTAGTTCCCCGACATCTCATTTCCCCGACACCATATTCCTGACAGAACATTTCACCTACAATACATTTTTCAGACAAGACATATTCCCAACAAGACATATTTCTGACATCACCTTTTCCCGACAAGACATATTCCCAATATCTCCTTTTCTGACAAGACATATTTTCGACAGGAACTTTCTCTGACATAAACTTTTCCCAAATGCTTTTTCTCCGACAGCTGATTTTTACTAATACTGGTTATTAAGAGTAATAGAAAGACTTTCATAAAAACAACCAATCATATATTTTATTGTACCGCTATGCTATACAATATTGCATACTATGTAAATCAAAACTATATATTGGTATAGTATAATATAAAAAGTTATCATTTAAAATTTATACGTATATAGACCATGATTTTTATTTATATAGCTCGGTGGTTTAGGATAAAATTTTGTAAAGACTAATATAATGTCTTTACAAACAAAGTTACAAAGCTATCTCTTTTCTTTCAACATAAAAAAAATTTTAAACTTCTATTCTAAGTGATTTGAATCAGTTTATTTTTATATGTAAACGAAAAAATTACACTTTGTAAAGACATAATATTAGTATTTACAAAATTTTATCCTAAACCATTGACCGTTAGAGCTGTACATCTATTCAAAATTCATGAAAAATTATAGTATATAAATAAAAATCAAAATATTAAATAATAAATTTTTATATTATACTATATACATAGTTTTGATTTACATAGTATATCGCCCACCCCAATACAACACGAAACTTATGTTTTCCTAAAAACTGCTATTATGATGTGTATTTTTAGAATTTTTGCAAAAACAATCTTTAATTTAGGTTTATCCTAGATTATTATTTATTAAGTAGCAATTTCGGATGTCTTGAGATGGTTAAATAATGATAAAAGATTATTTGAACAGAGTCATATAGTTTAATGGGAAGAGTTGCACCGAAATGTATCGTTTATACTTGATAAAAATATCTAAGTTGCTTTTAATACTTGAAATTTCAAACTTATAAAATTTATTTTAAATGCCATATAAATAAATATACAGTAACACCTCTATAAGTGCACGATGTGCACTTAGAAAACAATAAGAAAAAGTGCATTTATGGATTTCATGTATAAATTTAGGCCTGAATTCAAACGTGCATTTAGAGAGTATGTGCACTTATAGAGGTGTACTTATGGAGGTTTCACTGTAGTGTGCACTTAGAAGGGTGTGACTATATTTAATAAATTCTAAGATTAATATTTATTAATATTTGTATTTATCAATATTGTAACTTAGACATAACGATAATATAAATAATATATTTTAAATTATTTTAGTTAGAATTAATTTAAGATTATAACTCTATTCTAAATGATAATGATTATAGTGTTTGAATTATTGCTTATGGGTAAGTACCATGCGTTCTGAAATAATGCGAATATATTAATCATAAGATGGATCATTGGGACAAATTGATTACAGTAAACCTTCCATAAGTGCACGCTCTTGGGACCAAACTTCAACAACATGCACTTAGAGAACAATAAAAAAGAGTGGTTATATATAGATTTGGGCTGAATTTAAGCATGCATTTAGAGAGTGTGTGCACTTATAGAGTATGCACTTATGGAGGTTACACTGTACTTTTAAACATACAGTTAGAGATGGGTTCAGTTAGGTTATAGCTAACTGACTGGTTATTAGCTGTTAATAACCATCTATAACTAGTTATTAATGCCAATAATCAAGGTTATAACCATAATCTGTGAGAGATTTTTAATCTACTGTTTAATAGTGTTAAGCATCAAAAATTAACTATAATCACTAATAACCGAATACAGACCGAACCTATCCTTACAACAATTCATACTAAAGATGTTTCATCTGTAAATATTATAAAAAATTAAATAAGTAAAATAATTAAATGCAATGAGAATAATAAAAAAAATATGAACTCATTTTCCACAATCATTTTCGTAACAATTATGGTTAGTTTGGTTTAGAATAAGAATTAATGTATTGGTACAGATCATTTTGTCTGGGAAATAGTTGTCAGAAAAATGATACAAATTGTAAATGACATAATTTTGTATTAAACCTGTTAAATAAGAAATTCTAAACTAAAGTTTCATAAAAAACCAGTTATTATTCTAGCATTAACTTTTACTCTGATTGTTTAACCCAAGTACTAACTAAATAAGTAAAATAATTAAAAGTCAATGAAAATTATCAAAAGTCAATAAGAATCATTGAAAGTTAATGAAAATAATTGAAAGTCAATGAGAATAAAAAAAATATATGAACTCATTACTTTAAATTATCTTCTAACAATTCAGTTCAGTTTTGAAAACTAACCTGATTTGGATTTAGTGTTGGTACAGGTTATATATAAAAAAGATTCGTCAAAGAAATGATACAAATTGTAAATGATATGATTTTGTATTAAACTGATTTTGTATTAAACCTGTTAAATAATATAACTAAAGTTTGATAAAAAACCAGTTATTATTTCAGCATACCAGGAATAGCACAATAGTGAATTCAATGTTTTGATACTGGAGTTGGTAACACAGTCAGGATCTAGATGTGTGTTAAAAACAAAGAAAACCACTCCATTTTATGAATTTCTATTTTTAGCTATTACAGATAAAATTAAAAATGTTCAATTTGTTAACATTTACCATTATTCTTAAATTGATTTTGTAGCTAACCGTAAATGAACAAGATATTTACATCATCATTTTTGTATTGAAAGGGATAGAACCTTTAACTTTTTTATGCCATGTGCTAGTGATTTTTGCCAAACAGCCTATTTTATCTGTAGAATAATGCAATGTTTCTTTTCCTGTTAATATATATGAATGTTGCTAAAAGAAACCTAAAAATTAAATATAATTCATATTTAAATTGTCAGGTATACTCATATAATCATTGAATTATTTATTTGGAAAGACATTTAAGGGAGCAATGGAAATTAGCATTAGTGTTATTCTAGATTTATATTTTGGGTAAGTATTATTAATTGAATAGATCTTCTGATGTTTATCATCAGTGCTCTAAGATGGGTTTAGATATTCGTTACTTGCTAATTGACCTTGCTTTTACTTGCTTCATAAATCATAATATAGAAATTAAATATCTGTTTTATGATATTAGTTATACTAATATCACAATTATTGGTATGAAATTTGAATATAAAAACTCATTTATTTCAGGCATTATCTGTGTTATATCTCTATCCTTTAGTTATTACATAATCTATTTTAAACTTGGGATTGAGTTCATTTAATTGTAATTGAGAATTAGGTGATTTGTAAATTGAACAAAACTGCACTTTTTGGATTGTTTAAACTGCAATGCTGTTATCCATCTAGATTTATGATTGAAAGAGTTAGTTTATTTTATTAAAAAAAATGCTTACTGACAAGTAATCTGATTTAAAATTGTTTTATTGTTTGGTGATTATTAATTTAATGATTTGTAAAGATATAATGTGATTGATTGTTTCTATGCTGTTCAGTTTGTTTTGTTAATAGTATGAATTGAGTATTTTATTGTGGCGTGAGAACAATGTTTCAGATATTTTATTTGTTTAATCTTATAGCAAGACCCTTGATAACTGTGCAAAATATGTTAGATTTATTAATAATATAAATTTAGTATTTTTATTTTGGCGTAAGAACAATGCTTTGAATTTTTTATTTGTTTGACCTTATAGCAAGACTGATAACTGCGCAAGGTCCATTAATAAAAATCATTATTTATCAAAATTGTATGATTATATGATTAACTATTTAAATTATTAAGTTTATTGATTTCTTTTTTATAAAAATAAGCTTTGGTTAAAATTTTTATTATTATAATAAATTTGTAAAAAATTTTAAATAAAAAAATACTCTCTCATATTACCTTGCTCTAGATCTTCTATTTCTGTTTTATGTGATAGCATCATACAGCTATCTAGTTAATAAATTTATTGAATTAGGTTATTTAACTAAAATAAATAAATAATTAAAAATCAATGAGAATATAAAAAAAAAATTCATTTCTCTAACAATCATCTTTTTGACAATTAAGGTTAATTTGGTTTATAATTAGGATTAATCTGATTATATATCAGAAAAATAGTTTTTGGAGAAATGATACAAATCTAAAAAAAGAAGAGTAATTTATTCAAAAAAGATATCATCAGAAATGAGCTGAAGTATTATTTATGAAATTAGTAGATAATCTTAGAAGTAGCAATTCACAAGATAAGATTTAAAAAAAAAGAGCATTAGTATACTTTAGTACAAAATAAGAAATAGAATAAAAATACTTTTCAAAGATAAAGAATCAAAACTTCAGATAAGATTGAAAGTATTAAATCTTTTCATCTATCTAAAATATAAAAAAAAGAATTTTTAAATAAATTAAAAATTTATTACATTGCGATAAATAAGTTTTTCTATAAAGATCTTTTGTATTTAAATAATTATTTCTATAAACAAAATTTTTATCAGTAACCTATTAATCATGAATCATGAAGTATGTGAAATTGTTAATACTATATGCAATAATTCAAAAATTATGGCTTATGGCTATCTATATGTAATAGATAAGAATTGTGAAGATTTCTATTACTGAAGTTGTGAGTATAAAGATACTCGTAGAGGAAAAGTGGTCACAAAGTTAGAAGGCCAAAATTATATTTTAACAAAATTCA
>CAJVPZ010001431.1:0-14516 GCA_910592135.1 Racocetra fulgida | reverse complement strand
CTTAACTTTCACAGCTCATATCTCGATGAAGTTTAAAGATATCTTAATAAATTTATATTCAAAATAAAGCTTAAGATCCAAGCTTTCATTCGAATATAAATTTATTAAGATAGCTTTAAAATTCATCGAGATATGAGCTGTGAAAATTAAGGCTTTGAATTTTTTTAAAATGTCAATTTGCCTTATTTCTATTGACGGCAGCCCATATATAAATTATACGTATATAGCTATAAATATATATCTGATTTGCTTAAATAAAGATTATTAACAGTTTTTAAGATATGAATTTGGCCAGAGTTTGGGATTTGTGCATGTCCAAACCCAAACTTTGCCAATATTTATACTTGCGAACAATAGAATCTACAAAAAAAAGTAGAGATAAGCAGAAAAAAATGAGTTATTTTATTTCGAAATCCAAGTGAAAGTAAAACGAAGGTCAAAGTAAAGTTATGTAAGCCCGGACGACCTATGCTCGTTTGCACGTGTTTGTTATTTTCCTTTTTGGGTTATCAAATTGAAGCCGGAAGATGTGGGATCGCAGATTTTTACAAATTAGTCTTAGCATGAGTAAATTTAGAAAATCTGTAAATCACTTATTATACATAAACAGGATTTCTGTTACTTTTGAGTTTTGAGTTCTATAGTAACGGTAACCGTTGAACTTAGAGTTTTATTCCTCAAGAACATGTAAGTACGTAAGATTTTAATGCTAACCACATTTATCTTATCCACATACGTACAGACAATTTTAGCAAATAATATACTATATATTATCTAAAGCTTTTATTACTATAATTTGTTTTGATGACCTAAGTGAAACATTTAGATTTTAATTTTATATATCTACGTTTTTTTCAAAGTTTTTTTTTTGCTTTTTTTTTAAAGTTTAGACATACATAGGCATTGGTAGAGCAAGCTAAAAAAGGCTTAGAACATCAAAAATATACAGTACGAACGTATGTACGTCTGTACTTTGATGTTTCTATCCAAATTGGAAGAAGCATTGTTTTTATAAGATGTAACACACTTGCAATATATGGGTAATTGTGCCTCCTAACTCCGATAGGGTATTAAAAAAAGGATTATGATTGTAGTATATTATTGTTAAATTTTATTTATTTTTGCATTTTACCTCAATCATTGGGACACTTTTTTTTGGCAGAATTCAAAAGTTTCCCTTCGTATTCCAATAATGTGGTCTGCGATTTTTGTTATCTCCTTTATTACCTTTGCTTCTGGTTTAAATAATGGACTTGGCAGGACGCCTCCTATGGGATGGAGTACTTGGAATCATGTAAATATTTGTTTTAATCTTTTGTTTTTCAATAAATACGCTATCAAAAAAATTTAAATTTAATATTTTAAAAAAGTTTCAATGTGGTGTTAATGAAGACCTGCTTAAAGAGTCCGCCGATGCTATGGTTGATTTAGGATTCTTGAAAGCTGGTTATAAATATTTAAATCTTGGTGAGTTTATTGATTCGATAATCCCAAACTAAATAAATGTTATATATTATCATATTATTTTACAAATTCTTTTTGATTTACAGATGATTGTTGGGAAGGAACCAGAGATAAAAGTGGGTATATCAATACCGATCCAAAAACGTAGGTTTTTTTTTTTTTTTTAACATATTTTTGGCGTTTATTAATAAAAAAATTTCCTCGCAATTAAGATTTCCTGGCGGTATTAAAGGTAATTTGTGCATTTTAAAAATAGTATATCTTGGCAGATTTACAGGAAATACTGTTGTATATGAATGTATAATTAACTTTGACCATATTTATTTAAGCCCTTGTGGATTATGCACATTCAAAAGGATTATTATTTGGGATTTATAGTGATGCTGGACGTTTGACTTGTGCTAAACGCATTGGATCTCTTGGTAATTTTACTTTCAACTAATATCTGATTGTTTAAATGCAAGTAATTCATATATAATTATATAGGTTACGAGGAGAAGGATGCACAAAAATTTGCTGAATGGGAGATAGACTTTCTAAAATATGATAATTGCCACAATGATGGTTCACCAGAGAGAATACGATATGAGGTATGCCATATTTTAATAGATTTATGTTTTTAATGTTATACTAATATTTATGTCCTTTATTAGAAAATGGGACGGGCACTTAATAGTAAATTTCCGAATCTTATGACAATGTGAATAGAGATTATATAAAAAGATTATATAAAATTAACATGCTTTAACTTTATAGAGACTGGAAGGCCAATTTTCTATAGTATATGTGAATGGGGGTAAGGAGTTTAAAATATCGCAATGTAGAAGTTAGTTTACGGGTTGATGTTTTTTCAGAATCCGAAAACTTTCGTCTAAAGAATATAGATTTTACTAAAGCTAAACGTTTCGGCTAGACTATAACAAAGTTATAAGGGAGAAGGGGCATTGTGATGAAGTTAAAATGTTTTGTTTGTAGCCCGTGACACATTTATCAAAATTGAACAATTTTAGTATCACCTGATTCGTCTCATCGAGCCGAATTGAATGATATCACAATTATTCATTTCTGATCACTGGGTCACAACATATGTTGATTTTTCTTTAAAAAAAAGAAAATTTGGTCTTGGGTGTATTGTGGCGAATCGATTCTGATCACGGGAGCATGAGATATCCCAATATCATTAGCTCGAATTTGGATCTCGTGATCCCATGATCGGAATCGGGTAAAATTTGCACCATTCTCCTCTCATCGAGAGGAATCGAATGGTGCAAATTTCACCCGATTCTGATCATGGGATCACGAGATATACAATTCGTCATAATACTCCCTTTCGTCACCATACCCACTTTTCCCTTATTAGTCGAGTCCCGAAACGTTTCGCTAGAGCAAAATTAAGCTTCATCAGGGTAAAGGTTCGATTTAGTTCAAGCAATAAGTCAAAGTCATACTACTTATCCAAATTTTCATATTATCACATACTAGGAAAAGCAAACCTTTTCTTTGGGCTAAAGAAGTTGGCAATAGGTATTTTTTCATTACTCTAATAGGCTTATAATCACATTTAAACGCAATAAATAATAATCTTTTATATAAACTATAGCTGGAGGACAACTCTTGACATTAGAGCATCCTGGGCGTCTATTATATCAATTATACAAAAGCAACAAATGATTACTAAATATGCAGGACCAGGAGGATGGAATGATCCTGATATGCTTCAAGTAGGTAATGGTCATCTTACTTTAGATGAACAAAAAAGTCATTTTGCTATATGGGCTGCTTTGAAAGCACCCTTAATACTTGGATTTGATGTAAGTTTCATTTTCATTAATTAACCTATAAATTTTAAGTTTTAGTAACCTGACATATGTGTTATATGTTTATAGATAAGAAATCCACCTGCGGATGCAATGGAATTGGTGTTAAATGAGGAAATAATAGCTGTGAACGTAGGTTTAGTTTATATCCTTTTTTTTTTGTTTATTTGTAATTATTTTTTTTAGTAGTATTATTAATCATCCAAGATAAATGTAATTCAATCATATGATAGCAAGATCCGCTCGGAACATCCGTGTCCATCGTTCATCGCACACTTTTTTATGATATCTGGACCGGACCACTAATTGATGGTTACGTTGCAGGTATGCTTGTAAAGATATAATAAATATATTAATAATTAATTGTTTTGTTATATTTGACCTTTAATTAATACGTTCAACATATTTCTAATAGTTCTGTTTAATCGTGGAGAAGTTCCACGAGCCATTACATTATATTTTGCATCTCATTGTAATCTTGAAGGTGAAATTATGGTTCGTGATCTTTTGGAACGTGCTGATAAAGGAGTTTTTACAAAAAGGTTTGTTTCCTTGGGTTTTACCACAAAATCCCGACATCCAAAATCTCGACAGGCTATAATACTGATATCACGCGATGTGGCAATCAAAATTTAAGTCTGACAATAATTGTTAATGTGATTATTAATCTTTAAAAATTAATTGTCACGTCGGGATTATGGTTTCGACATTTAGATGTCGGGATCTTGTTTCCTTTATTATCAATTTTGATTCGTTATTGACTTTAATAATATGATACAAACAATTCAGTTACTTCTCGAGAGTCCCAAGACATGGTGTAACGATTTTAAAGCTTACAGGTGGCATTCCGGTTAAAAAGCACAATGAACCATTATTTTTACAACATATTTGGGATGATGATATTGTCGATACTGATGTTATTGTTAACGGCGATAGTTATCAGACTTAGAATGATAAAGTAGACAGTTTTAAGTTATTAAGATTGAACTTAAATAGATAAAGTTAGCCATGGTAATATAGGTAGTTAATATTATAGAATAAGAGGATAAAATATAGTATAGGTGACACCTACTTTAAATCAATTGATTATTTATTAAGGTGTCACCTATTCTATATTTTATCCGAATAGGATTGTAAAGCTTTACAAACTGTAGCTTAATATAAAATGGATATTTTGTAATACGTAAATTTTTTTTTAAAAAAAGGCGACGTATTCAAGTTTTACAGCTTTACTGTACAAATAAAAGACTTTTTATTGATTGTCGGAGAAAACATAAAGAAAAAAAAAATGAATAAAGCACCATATAAGTAAAAAGAATAAATAATAAATAGATGAAAATGAAATAGTTCAAAACATATAATAAATACGTATATGAATTATGTAGAACAGTGCAATTTGAATAATAAACATGACTAAGTAAAAAGAAAAAAAAGTATTAATGCCAACATAACCTTTGCTAATGATAAATGACTATATATAAAAATTTTATACAAATATTATGTGTTCCTACTCAAAAATAAAATTTCAATACATTAAGATAAAAAACGAGATAATAATAGTTTATGTAAATGTTTAGATAGCATAACACCAAAAGTTCTTAGAAGCACATGAACTTGCTTCTCTTTGCCATAAGCTCTTCCATACGATTTTCTAGTTGTCTTCTTGCCTTCTCCGCGCTCTCTTTAGCCTTTCTTTCTTCTTCCAAAACAGTTTCTATAACCTTCTTTTCTTCTTGCACAGATGATTTCGCATTTTCATATTGTGCTGTAGTCTCATCTAATTGTGATCTCAATCGTTTAATCTGATCCACTAAATCCATTTTTTCCCGTTGTAATATTTGTAATTGTTGTTTTGCAACACGAAGATTCGTCTCACTTTCTGATAATGAATTTTCCAACGTTTCAACAAGTTGTCGATGTTCAAGGCTTTCTCCTTCCATTTTTGCAACCTTCCTATGTAATTTATGTATCTCCACTGTAAGTTCTACTGCTGGTGTATTAGAAAGGTCTATATTTAAACCGTTTCTTGAGTTTGGTCGAGAAGATGGAATAGGGATTCGTGGTGTCGGTGATGCACACCCAGGAGTTGACGATCTTGAACCTGAAGTTGGAGGTGCTGATGGTAAAGGATGGCTAGGTGGTGGTGTAGGTGGTGGTGTCATTGGTTGATTTGCTATGGCCGCGACTCCTGGTCGTTTTTTCTTTGCTGCATCTGAAGCATTTGACATTACTGACATGGTGGAAAGTCGGAATCCACCAACCGCATCAAGATCTGTAGCAAACATTCCACTAGCAAGTGATACTTCATGTAATGACTCTTCATCACTACGTGATTCTAATTCAATTATTTTTTCTTGTAATGCTTTTATTAAATTACTTTGTTGAATAATAGTACTTTCTTGTCTTAAGAGTTTAGAATGTATAGAATTATCTAAACTTTGAGAACGTGCACCAATATGTGGTGAAATATTTCCTAAAGGTCCTTTGAGTGATTTCAGTCCAACTTGAGTCATTTCTTTTTCAAGCCTCTGGTTAACTTCAGTCAATCGTGTGACTTCTTTTTCCATTTCCTTATGCTCCTCTACAGATTTTTGTTTCAAACAAGAAACTTCACTTTCTAATTCAACAATCTTTCCATTTAATTCTGAAAGTTGTGTAGCTGCCTCATTTCCACCCTGACCTACCGATTGTAATTGTTGTAGTAAAGAATCAATTTTTTGGTCAAGTTTTTTTCGTTCTTCACAGAATGCTAAGTTAGCTTGTTCTAATCCTTCCTTTTCAGCTTCAAGTTCTTGTATTTTTTCTTTAAATCTCAAAATTGAATTTCCAGAAACATCATCTTTACTAACATATTGAAGTGTTTTGAGTTCACTTTCCAATGATTTTATTTTTTGCGTTAAAACAGACATACGAGATTGAGCCTGAAGAATTTTAACATTAAGATTCTCATTTGTTTGTCGTAAAATTTCATTTGTGGAAGATAATTTTGCGAGTGCAGGACTTGTAATTGTATCGCTTAATGAAGCATCGCTTGTTGGTGAAGAATAAACCTCTCGCAAATTTTTCATTTCTATGAGAGAATTATCTAGTCCATCAATTTGTTTCTTTTGTTTTTGCAAAAGTTCACCGGTATCCCCGTATTTAGTTGTAGAATCAGCAAAATCTCCAGCTAAAGTTTCTAGTTCTTTTTGAAGTCTTTCGACCTGTTTTAGAAGTTCTTCGTTGGCTTTTTCTTGTCCTTTCTTATCAGATTCAAGTTTCTTATTCATCTCTTCTAATTTATCAACACGTTCCTGATATGCTTTAGATTCATTACGTGCCTTCCTCAGTTGTTTATTAAGATCTTCGACTATGGCAATATCAACTTTTTGGAAACCATGGATTAAAGCATCTTTGTATGCATCGTCAAGTTCAGCTTGTAAGTTTATACATTGTTCTTTGAGCTTGTTAATTTCTTCTGCAGCATCTTTAACTTTAGAACTTGCTTCGTCATGACGTTTTTCAGCCTCTTGAATTTGAAGTTCCAAAGTCTTAATAAGATTAGTTTGTTCTGCTGCTGCTGCTCTAGCTTCTTCAAGTTCAGCCTTAACTTTAACTAAGGAAGCTTTCAATTCGACATATTCTGCTTTGGTTGATAAATCATCAGGATTTACTACTGTAACTTCTAATTCCATAACAAGATCAGATGATACACATTCACGAAGTTTTGTTTGAATACCACAAAGTTTAACTTCAAGCTCATTAACACGTTCACATTCGATGGCTTCTGAAATTCTTGCATTATCAAGTTGAATTTTGGCTTTTTCTGTTGAAGCTTCTAATTCTTTGAGAAGAGCATCTTTGGTGGAAAGTAATTGTTCCTTTTCTAATATAGCAGCATTAGTTTCTTTCAACTTAACTTCAAGTCCAATTACAACTTTTGAACGACTCTCTTCTTGTTTTTTTGCCTCGTCTAACTGTAATTCTACAGTAGCAAGATTATCTCTAAGTTTAACGATCGTGTCTAAATCCATCTGGGATGAAGTTTTTGCTTCAACAAGCTCTTCGCGCAATGAGGAAATAATTGATTCAAGTGTAGCAATAGCCACTTTTTGTTCATTTTCTTTGGCTTCAAGCTCCATGATTAATTCCTTTTCACGTTTAAAATATTGGTCACGTTCTTGTTCTGCCGCCATCATTTGAGTTCCTAATTCTGCTAAAAGTTGATTCTGTGCGCTCATTTTATGTTTTGCATTGAATAATTCTTCTCGAAGAATTGAAGCCTCGTGGTCATTAGTTTCGTTTGATGCAGACAATTCTTGAAGTTGAATTTCCAAAACCTGAATTCTATTCTCTCCTTCATCTCGTTGTTTCAAAGTATCACTTAATAATTTAGATAAATCTTCAAGTTTCTTGCTAGCTTCTTGATTGTCTTGTTTAGATTTAGTTAACTCCTCTCTCACTTGCTTTAATTCTCCTTCTATAGTGATTACAAGTTCCTTTTGTGCACCAAAATCTTTTTTTAAAAGATTTAATTCAGTGAATGCTTGTTCTTTAGCTTGAGTGGTTTCTTGAAGTTCTCCTTCGAGAGTAGTTATAATTTCCTTTTTTGCACCAAACTCTTTTTTTAAAAGATTTAATTCTATGAGTGCTTGTTCTTTGACTTGAGCAGTTTCTTGAAGTTCTTTTATTTGATTTTGTATTTCTTCTTCTCGTCTCATGATTTCAGAAAGTTGAAGTCTTAAAGCAGTAGCTTCGGATTCCTTATCCAAAAGTTTTTGTTGTATAGTATTTTTATCTGATAAATCTTTCCTCATTGCTTCAATGAGCTCATGTTTACTGTTGATGTCTAATTTTAGTGCTTCAAGTCGTGATCGTAACTCTGCAACCAATTCTGTTTCACTTGTCAAATTTTCAATTAAGTCAGACTTACTAGATAATTCTTGTTGTAAAGCTAAAAGATTTGCTTCAAGCATATCAATAGTTTTCTGTGTTGGATCAATATTTGAAGTCGAATCTTTTGCTTCATTAAGTTGATCTTCAAGGTTTTTAACATTGTTCTCGACCTCTTCTCTAATCTCATGCTCATCTAATTCACTAGTTGCTCCACTATAAGCACCATCAGTATATTCACTAGCAATAACGGAAATATTATCAGATTGTACTAAAGCATCACGCCTATTAATCTCATCTTTTAATTCTTCAACTATCTCCAAAGTTTCGCGATGAGTACATTGTAATCTTGCAAATTCCTGTCTAACAGCATCTAGTCCTTGTGATTTGTCTCGATGAAGTAATTCAAGCTGTTTTAATTCGCGTTGTAATTTTTGTACTATTTCAGCATGAGCCTGATCGCGTTTCTCTTTATCTTTAATTTCTACAGTTAAAGATCTAGCCCTGCGATGGTTAGCGCGTTTTGGAGATGTAGTACCTTTATCATTAGGTTCGTTTGACTTTAAAATTGGTGGTAAGGACATTCGATCAGAATTATTTTTACGTTTTAAATTATGAAAATGGGATTTTATTGGTGTCGTAGGTGATGTCGGAGTTGAAGGAGTGGAAGATTTAGAATCAGAATCAAAGATTTCGGATTGACGAAGTTTTGCTTCCGTTAACTGCTGTTGAAGTTCATGAATTTCATACAAACATTCCTCATATTTCGATTTAATTTCTGAAAATTCTGAAACTGTGTTTGAATGAGTTTCTTGTAAATTTAATAATTTTGATTCTAATGTTGCCACAATGAGTTGTTCTGGTTTTTTAATATAATCTTCTAAAGAAGTAGGAGAAAGTGATCGACCACAATCAGGAAACTCATTTTCATGAGATTTAAGCCTTCTTAATAGTTCTAACTCGCGTACTAAATCATCAGCTTTCTTCTCAAGTTTCATAATTCTTCGGTCTCTATCTTGAATTTCATAGGCCAATAATTTTTGATTTTCTTCTAGAGAAATTTTCGTCTTCTCTTCTAATTCCATGTATGCTGCTTCACGTTCTTCCAATCTTTTTTCAAGTCTTTCAATAGTTTTACTGAATTTTTCAACTTGTTCCTCACTTACTTTTAGTCTTGATTCCAAATCACTAATGTATCCTTCACTATTATCCGAATTATTTTTCAAATGAGTAATCTTATTTTTTAATTCATTAATTAATTCTTGATCTTTTTGTTGCTCCATCACAAAAGCTTCCAATTTATGTTCCAAATCTCTGATGTAACCTTCATTAGTACTTTCGTGTTCAGTCAAATTAGCAATTTTTAATCTTAACTCATTAATAAGAGTAATATTTTGATCATTAATTCGTTCAGCATGCGCAAGTTTTGATTCTTGTTCTTGCATAACAGTTTCTGTATGACTTAGAGCAGCTCTTGCAAGTGCTAATTGAGATTCCAAATTTGAAATTGATTTTTCATATTCTTCAATTACAGGTTCTACAACTTTTTGGAAGTTTGCCAATTTTAATTCTTCCTCCGCTTCTTCAGTTATGGACTCTAAACCACTTTGAGAAGCCAATTTAGAATTTGTTGGAGTGACAGTATCAGAAGAAGAACCACGTAAAGATGAAGAATCCATATTTTCTTGATGAATAGCAAGTTCAGCAGAAGTTTTTGCATATTTTTGAGATAATTCGGCATAAGATCTTTGTAATTCAATTAATTGTTCTTCAAGAATTTCAATATCTTTATCATTTTGTGATTTTGAAAATTCATCAGCATTTGTTACTATAGAAAGACTTGTTGAAGATCTTTTCGAACCTCCTCCATAAGCTGATGTAGGTGTACTAGGAGTATTCCTTCCAGACATCATAGTAGGAGTATTCCTTCCAGACATCATAGTAGGAGTATTTCTTCCAGACATCATAGTAGGAGTATTTCTTCCAGACATCATAGTAGGAGTATTTCTTCCAGAATTATAAGAATCATTTCCACCATCAATTAAACCATTTGGTAAACTTGTACTTTTCAAAGCTTTAATCTCTTTTCGTAATTTCAAAACCAACGCTCTTAAATGATCTAAATCATTCCAACCAACTTCTTCAGAATTAACGGTAGCAGTATTTTTAATATTTCTTGCACGATTAGCATATTTAAGGGTATTTAAAGATTCAGTAAGATTTGATTCAGTAGGTGATACGCAAGCAATCATTAAAGTTCGTGCGTTACCACCTAAAGAGTCTTGTAGTAAACGAGTAAGCTTTGAATCACGATATGGAATATGAGTTATGTGTTTAGCTTTAGTAGGATCACCAAGAGCGGATATTACATTGCCTAGAGCTAAAAGACCTGAATTTATAGAGATGCCTTCCTTTGCACGTTCCCCTATAGCAGATGTTCGTTTCAGCTAAAATAAATAAATGATTAAAAAAAAATTATTTTTTTTTTAATGAATACATAAAGAAAATAATAATAGTATAATAATAGTATAATACATACCCTTTCACTACCAGCCAAATCCACAAAATGAAATTTACTTGAAATCGAAACACATTCATTATCATCTAATTTTCTACTCAACCTCAAACTACTTCCTGGCCTTATTTTTGAAGGTGTTGATGGTCTGCTGGTAGGTGATATCGGAGAATTTGGAAGGCTATTGGAGTTGACATATTGGGTCATCGTGACACTAAAGATTGCGTGAGATCTTGAAGATTGGGCATTCATATCCGTTGCTCCTACTTGACGATTTTGAGAACCTCGGGACAAGTGACTTTATGTATAAGGAACATAACAGTAATAAAAGTAATAAAAGTAATAAAAGTAATAAATTAGTAAAAACAAAAAAATAATAAGAATAAAATAGTAATAAATAGTAAAAATAAAATATATTGTAAGAAATAAAATAAAATAAAAAAATTAAAAATAAAATAATAAAATAGGAAATTATGAACCTAAATTCGTAATAATAAACATTTACCTCATAACGTCTTCAACGCCATTAACTTTAATCTCTTGCAAACCATTCCAAATTATATTTCCTTTAGAATCTTCTCTTATGGTAACTTGAGGTTTATTATCATCACCAACATTATCCGCAAACAAATCTATTAAATCTTCGTTATAAATTTCAATGAAACTAACTTTAATTGAAAAGTTTCGAGATTTCAACTGCGAAGAATTCATTGTTTTGAATAGAGTTGAGATGGCACGTGGAATTATTCCTTTAGATTCCGAAGGAATGTCATGGTTGTTTGCGGTACCCATTGTATGGGTTTTACCGGATGACGTCTGACCATAAGCTAGGATCGTCACATTGTAACCTTTGGAAAATTAGTTGATACAACTTGTTAATAGCATGTTTCATATTTTTTATACTTTATTAATCTTGATTATATTATCGTCTTTATATATATAACACACTTGAGATTATTTATTTATCTATACAATTTTATTTTTATAATTCTGAATACACTGTATTTCTTTAGGTCAATCGTTAATACAATCGAGTTTTTATAGACTCAATTGTTTTGACACATTTGTATCTAAAGAACGCAATGGTTACAATTATTCCAATACAGATCACTTATATATATCCCTTACTATTCTTTAAAAAAAAACCTACCCTCTAAAAACTGATGGACTAACTTCTCGACAGCTTTTCCATAGACTTCAGATTGGCCAGTTTCGGGACCAAAAACATAATCAAAATTAAAACATTGTTTCTTTTCTCCTTGTACTACCACCACCTGATTTGGAGATTGTGGAGAAGTAGCGACCACAGGGCGTTGAAATCGAGATTGCTTTATGGATGAAGCTTCATTTACTATTGGTCTTATTCGGATGGCTATAACGAAAGAGATTTATTTATGAGTTAATGTTTAACGCGTTATTCACAACAAATATTTCTTTTTTATCATATTTAGAACATGAAAAAAAAAACGAATGCACTTACCAACTTGTACAGAAGTCTTTTCCGAACTTCCGATAGTAGCCATTAGCTCTTTGGCAGTAACAATTTATGTATTTCAATTTTTTTTGTTTTCTTTTTTTTTTTTTTTTTTTTTTCTCTGATGTGCTGTAGAATAAAACGATACTTTACAAATAGACAATAAGTGCAGCCGTGAATATTGAATAAGTATATATCAATAATAAGGAACAAGAAAGAATTTGGGTTCCAGCCCACTTTGTCGTCAGCTATATATTCGCACTAAATTGAAGTATATATATTACACGATTTTTAACAATATTTTTATGATTCAAAAAAAAAAAAGATAAACGTCGAAATTTATGGTAAAGGTGATGTTCGGGAGTTAATGGTATAAAAAAAGGAATGAAAGGAAAAATGACAAAGTCGATTTAAGTATAGACAGGGTATAATCTAAGATCAAATAAGATCAATACCGTGGAAATATTATAATCCCAAAAAGCTGTCAAAGCGAATAAACGTGACGCTTCGGTATAAAAAAAAAAGAAAAAAAAAAAACTTTTTTTTTTTTTTTTTTTGACCTTTTCACAGTTGAGAAAGGATTTTTTTTTAAAAAAATGAAGTAACAACAGCTTTCAAGGTTTAATATTTCACACACTGCAAATACATCAATTTCTTAATAATAGTTGGTGCATTTAAGATGTTGTCGTACTTCGTTTTTCATTACTGCTTTATGCGATCGACGACATTTCTAAAAGAATATGATTGGTGTTAGTCATATTAATATGTAGTATTTGGCATTATTGTTGATCGACATGGTCCTTTGACAACAATAAAGACTATAAGATATTCAATGGCATCATATTTTATGTTATGAAAAAACAAGCTTATGTTGGTAATTTGCAAGATTTAATTCATTTTTTTTTACTTATATGTTTAAACTGATTTCGCGAAATTTCTCATACATTTTTCATTTTAGAATATTTTAGAATCATTGAAAACGTCATATTGAAAAGAACTTTTTATGCTATAGTAGGTAACAAAAAGGTAACAAAAAGAAGGTAATTATGATGATAAATAAAACTTTATCGTCGTGCATAGAATTTACACGGATTTGAATCTTAATTGAGTCCATTGTTAGATTACTTTCAGAATGTGCGGACAGGAACGAATCCATAAGGTAGCGTAAAGATTATTAATAAAGATGCACTGGATATAAAAGGTTTTCTAAAATGTGTAAGAGATCCAAAAAGTTTCAACAATATAGTACCAAAGTTTTTGTAATATTATTTGATCAAATAATAATAATCTTACATTCTTGTATATAAATAAAAAAGCGAACATTCAATTTTTGTACATAATCCGCATAAATATTGCAATTAAAATTTTCGTTTTTTACCTTATATGTAACATTATAGCGTTGCATGAATATCAATCCTTCCATTTTTATGGTACTATAGTTACACTAAAAGCATAACACAAATTAACGATATCGAAAATTTTTAACTCTCTACGTATTACCTTTGCGTTTTGTATAACCATCCTATACTTTCGAAAACGACAGTACATTAACTCTAAAAACTTTAGTATCTCTCCTTACATTTTTTGCATTGTTAATATTATCCGAAACTTATTACTTACAAATTACACATGAATCAATTAATTGAATCGGTCACTAATGTATTATTTGAAATACAATAATCACCATGCCCAATTATAACCTTCAAAAATCACATGATCTGCACAAACGAATCAAACAGCAAGGGACCAATAATTTTACATAAACAAATCCGCAAGAGAATATAAATATTAATAAAATAAATACAGATTTGTGAAATTGGTTATTCTTACCTGCTTATACGCAGAAATTCACGGATTCGATTTAACATACGCATGATCATAAATATGCATCAAAAATTAAAAACTCGTGGAGTAAATATTCGTGCATACAAAATACTTAAAAACTTATGACCAAGTGTCTCTACTGGATACCCTCCATTAAATAAGTAATATAGCTTTTAGTCACATGCCTTAATTATTCAAATAAAATTAATAAACCAGTTTTTAGATTAGTTGATCATCAATTTACCTAAAGCTAACCAATACGTCGGTTTCTATTTTTAGTTAACAAACATCAAAATATATGTTCTGTTTTTCTAGTAATAGAACTTTGCGCTATGACGTATTATACTGGTTTAACTGGTATTGATGCTAAAATTTCAGTCTCATAAACAAGTTTTTAGGTGCATAAGGCCGTTCGAAGTTAATTCTTCGGTTAACATCACTTTCAGAACTTTTGGGAGAGGGGGGGGGGGGGGGGGGCAAAATGAAACGAACATATAAAAATGGTGCGATTTTATTGGTCGATGTAAATCAAGTAATCGGTGAAAGCTAT
>CAJVPZ010001430.1:0-14517 GCA_910592135.1 Racocetra fulgida | reverse complement strand
CTGAGTATTATTTTTAGTCTTCTTGCTTTTTCCTTAGAGCTGCAAGTCTTGTTTCCTATAGCCATTTGTGTGTTTCTGTCGGTTTTTGTTGTTGTTTTGTTTTTGTATTTTTGTGTACGGAGGATCAGCGGAAAGAGTTTTTTGAAAAACTAGAGCTATTTTGATTAGAAGAACATGTTTTATTTAATATATAAAATTGATTAGCTTAATAAAATTTGTGAAAATCGAAGATATTTAAAACGGTTAAAATTTAAAGAGCTATAGTTCTAGAGGCTATTTTCTCAAAATTTTATTAAGATAATCACTAATTTAGTTTTATAAAACTAGGGCTATTTTGATTAGAAAAATATTTTTTATTTAATATACAAAATCTATTAGCTTAATAAAATTTTGTGTAAATTGAAGATATTCATAAATAGCTAAAATTTAAAGAGTTATAGTTCTAGAGGCTATTTTCTCAAAATTTTATTAAGACACTTACTAATTTAGTTTATATAACTAGGTATATTTTGATTAGAAAAACATTTTTTATTTAATATACAAAATCGATTAGCTTAATAAAATTTTAAGAAAATTTAAAATTTTTATAAATAGCTAAAATTTTAATTTGATTTAAAATTTTAAAATCAAATAATTAAATCAAATTCAAATCTAGTTTTTTTAAATCAAATCAAATTCAAATCCAGATTTTCAAATCAAATTAAATTCAAATAAGTCTAATATTTGATTTAATTTAATTTTGAGGAATCCTAATACCGGGTATTAAACAAATTTTGCCTGTAGATTGTTTTTACTTATGGTAGAGGTGCAGGCGAATTGTCCTAATAATGTTGTAACTTTGCTATAACATGACGTAACTATATTAACAGATACTTGATTTGTCATATCTAAAATTTTGTTATATGATTTTTATAAATTACACAAATCAATGAAATTATATTTTTAATAATTTTATTTAAAAGCTTAGTTGAAGTATGCTATGTTCTCTAAGACAAAATTATTGCTGAAGTTTCTATGAAATAAATGGTATCAAAAACTTAAAAAGCGAACTTCTTTTTATTTTATTTTATTTTTTTTTATAAGGTGTCCTTCGGGACCAAGCTTTATTGATGTTTTATTGTTGATCACATAGATCTACATTTTTTAATATTACAGATATATATACCTATCAATTATTCTAAGCTAGATATCTTTATACCGAAGTGCCTCCTACTTATCTTATCTAGGCTTGGTTACCCTATTGGTTGCCTATGGGTCCCTACAGATAGACGAAGTAGATGCCCCCAATCTTTCTGTGTCTTATACATTTCTGGATTAGGATTTTTCGGTAACTTACGCCAAGTCTGAGAACGAGTACTTGCAAGCCGAGGCTGCTACAGTTACCTACTACAGCCCTTGTAGAGTTTATTCAAATCTCAGTACCTACTTTACAGATTCTTTCTCATATCCCAGAAACCCAAACTCCTAATCCAATAGCCCGAAAGGGCCAGAATCCTTCCTCTGTTTTTCTCTGTCAACCTGGTTGATATTAGTACTTTGCTAAACACTTTGGTTCTGTCCAGTTTTCTGATATCTGGTTAATCATCCTTTATATAGTAACCATCAAAGACTTGTGCTACCTCTTTACTTGGGTCTTGCCAAGCAGGCTTCTGTACTCTGTAAATTCGCTAGATTTATTCAGTAGCTTCACTTGGATTTTGTGTAACTTGTATATCACACTACATGTTTTATTATCTCCCAGTACAAGCTGATGCAACTCTCATTACAGGTTTTATAACCCAATAGAATACAGTCTTCCAAATGCATTTTCTGTAAATTCGAATTTTCATCGCCAGTAAGATTCGAACTCCAGTCCTGCTGCTTGGGGATGCGACAACTTGCCAACTTCACTAAGTTGCCACACCCTAACTTCTCTTTATAAAATAGCATATTCTTAAATATAAGCCATTATTTTGTCTACTTTTACTATATGTCGCGGCTGATGCTGGAAACGGCTGAAGCTGAAAATCAGGAACCCTGATTTAAAAATATAAACCCTGCCAAAATCTACTTATACTCTTTCATTATAAAAACTAACCCTAAATCCTAATCTAACTATGAAAAAAAAGCTAAAAAAATGCACCCCAAAAAATTTTGAAAATTTCATAATAAAATATTTAAAATTTCCAGCTTCAGCCGTTTTCAGCTTCAGCCGCAACACTATATTTTTTTCAGATTTGCAAATTCATGATTCAAAAAGTGTTTCATTAAACACATCTAAATGAGAGCTTTCGGTAAAATTAAGCTTTGAAAGGTTGGTACATTATTAAAATAATAAAGAAAATCAAGAAAACTGTTTTACAGTATGTAGATCACCCATTAATTCAGCATAATTGATATATTTAAGCTATTCACTTTTGTCAATACTTACTACTATGTGTACTAACTTTTTTATTAATTTTATCTAAGATAAGTTATTTAAGTTTATATTCTTTTATTTTACTTATTTAATTGATAATCTGCAAGTCACCTGGATAAAATGATCTGGATGCACTAAGTAAATATAACACAAATTTATTAATTAAATACCTGATTTGTAAATATACAGATTTTCAGATTTTGTATCGTGTACATACACAGCCAATCAGATTTTTGAGGTAAAATGAACTTTTCAATTACAAATAACTCTCGATATAAGACCTTCAATGTAAGAAACTTTTGATATAAGATTTTGTAAGTCTCAATTAAATCTTTTATAATAAAAAGCTCTTGATACAAGAAAGTCTCGATATAAGACAGATTTTAACTGGACCCGGCAACACTCTTATATCAAGATTTACTTGTATTAAGCAAGCCACGACAATTTACTTCACTATACAGTAATTTTTTGAAATACATGGTTTAAGTAAAAATATAAACTAATCCTTTCTAACTGCTTATATATTTCGTTCAAGCTTTGAGTTTATTAAAACATCGTGAGCATACCAAATTCTTGAAAATTCAAAACCGACGCATTATGTTAGCTAATATTAAATCTTTTCTTTTATTTCAGATCTCTGAATTAATATAAGGGTAAAGCATAGTAAACTTAAAGTGTATAGACTAATTCAAAACACAACCACAAATAAATATAGAAAACAGATAAATTACCGAAGTATTAAGCTGTTATAATTTGGGATTCGTTTAATGAAATTTAAAGCCTGCTAAAGGTTCTGATAGATTCTGTTATAAAAAATAGTATATACAACCAAATATAAATATTTAATAACCTCCAGAATAATTATAAAAGCTTATTAGCTTATTTTACATCTTCTAGTAAACCTCTGGTGGTGTAGAATTATTGTACCAGCACTATGAAGAGAACCACTTGTTTTTTTTTGAAACAGAAGGCTTATTTCTTTTACATTAAGTGCCAAAGAACAAGCTTCTTTTAAGATTATTCAAAACCTTCAGGAAGGGCAGTGAGAATAAGATAACTATCAAGCCCAAACTTTATCAATTTAGTGGCCGGCATATATTAACCTTATCTTTTAATAAAAAATTAATTTTATTTTGTTCATAAGTACAAAAAGTGTTTGAATATACTGGTTATATTACATCATGACTGTTTATATAGTGAATCTAAAATTGACTTTATAAAAGATACAAAATAGGGTATAAACTTGAAAATGCTATTAAATATTATTTGAGTATAATGTTTTTATGAACAAGTAAGAAACTTAAAAGGTTAATATTTGGAAATCTTTATAAAATACTACATTATCCCTATATATTATATGGGCTAGGTGCTAGGAAATTAACAATTTTTTCAAATGAACTTTTTTTATATAAATCGATTTAAGAATAAAACTAGGACCATTTTTTATTTAAACTACAAAAGTAGTTGTAATAATAAAATTTTGCAGAATATCTCTTTAAAGTTTGCATTTTTGTATGATTTATTATAAATTTATAATATAAAAATTGATTTTGTTCCTTTTCTCAGCACCAGCCCATATGTAGTTGATGGTTTTAAATTTAAGGTAAAGTCTGATAAAAATTCAATAGAAGTATTAGTAAAGATCCTTTATAAGAATACCAGATTTTTTTAAAAATCGGTTAATAAATCACTACTATTACACAGATTATATTTAAATATGCCAGTAGATTAAACTAATAAATTATAATAAGGTTCTTTTATTCATATAAAATAACAAAAAATTCATATTCTTTTGATTCTTAATAGCTTCACAAATGTCTAAATTAATGTAAGCACCTTTATTATTCATTTTTGATTGCCAGAAGACTAAGATCAAATTATATATGGACTTTGACATTCTAACTTCTAGTGTGAATGATCTATTTCACATATTGTTAGTACTCACACACGAGCAAA
This sequence comes from Racocetra fulgida, assembly GCA_910592135.1. Classification (NCBI taxonomy): domain Eukaryota; kingdom Fungi; phylum Glomeromycota; class Glomeromycetes; order Diversisporales; family Gigasporaceae; genus Racocetra; species Racocetra fulgida. The sequence continues at coordinate 10,163 of CAJVPZ010001430.1, read as the reverse complement.
AAGCTTTAAATTTCATAGACATACTTATTGTCAAACTCTGAAAGAAAAAAACAAAATTATAAGAATTTTAGCATAATTATCTTTAAAAATTTCAACTAACCATAATAATAATTAATTCTACAATTATCGCTATAGAATACTTAGATTGTATGAGTCAAACTATAAATCAAGAGCGTATATAATATATATTAAGTTAAACGTAACACCCAAATATTACAAAAAATTAGAAAATTACTTCCAGGAATTACGTCAAAGCAAGTTCTAAAAATACTTGTAATAAAAAAATTGTATTGACTAGATATTAGATTTTTTGTAATACTTAATAAAAAAAATAGTTCAAACTTGAAGTTTCATAATAATAAGCATGTTGCTTATAATATTTTACGTTTATTGTTTTTATGTTTCTTGAATCAATGTACAATACATAAGTAACATAAAAGTGCATATACAAGACCCACTATGAATCAGACCTGGGACTATAATATAGATAAAAAATTTTAGGAGACCAAATATGATATTAGATCATATATACATATTACATAAATTCAATAAGTTTTTGACTTCTCCACATAAAAGCTTTCTTTTGAATATCAGATCAACATCTATACAATAGACCTGGGTCTATTAAAGGTTTTAAAATTGGTGAAATGTACAAGATCTGGGTCTTGTATATGCACTTTTACGGTAGTAACATTCTATGAATCCTACTCTTGTTATTATTTTTTAGACATAATATACTTTCAAAAAGCTTAGAAGTTAAAAAAAACTATATATTTGTTGTAAAATAAGCTAAAAATAAGGTATTATAAGATCGGTCGCAAATCTAATAAGTATAGGGTTTAACTTAGTAAATGCCATGTGTTTATAAAGTAAAGCTCACCAAAAAAAAAGATCAGTATTTGATAACTTTATAATTAAAAGCATACGGTATTGTTCTACGATTTGTATTACTTTAATACTATATTTGTTAAAAGTTTTTACAACTTTACTTATAGCTCAAAAGTTTCAATTTGGGCTTTATTTATATATGATCTGCGTCATGTTCTAATATAGAAAATTCTCCAGGTGACTGGTGGATTATCAATTAATTAAAAAATTTAAATATAAATATATACTGATAATATGAAATATAAGTTTTATAAAAACAACCAGAACAAACTTATTTCTGAGGGTGTGGTGACTTAGTGAAGTTGATAAGTTGTTGCACCTCTAAGCGGCAAGACAAGAATTCGAATCCTACTAACAACAAAATTTGAATTTTACAGAATGTGTTATGGCAGACTGTGTGTAATCTAATGAATCATTGGATCTGTAGCTTTGGTTGTATCAGCTTGTACTGGAAGAACATAGAACTATAGTGTGATGCAAAAGTTATACGAAATCTAAATAAAGCATTTATGTAAATCCAAGGGTTGAAATACATAGAATCTCATTTGGCAAGTTCCAAATAGAGAGGTAGCACAGATCTTCAACAGCGCTATGTAAAAGATTATTACTGAAGATCCATAAACTGGACGGAACTGAGGTGTTTAGCAAGGTACCATACCAACCAGGCTGCCGGTAAGAATCAGAGAAAGGGGTCTGCTCTTCTGGACTATTTGAATTGGGAGTTTGGGACCAGTAAAATGATAGATGGTCTATAAAGTATTGCTGGGATTGGGTAAACTTTACAAGAGCAAAAGTAGGTAATAGTAGCAGCTTCAGCTCGCAAGTACTCATCTCTAGCAACAATGCCTCGAGGATAAATTAGTTCTAAGGCTACAGTACACATCCAGAACTCTTAACTGACGAAAGTAATAGAAATGTTCTGGTAATACAAGAGGGCAGTATATATTATAGAGTGTTTAAATAGGTAATCCCCTAGTTGGATTATAGGCAGCTAGTGTAGAACCTATAATGTATAGTTATCTATATGCGGACTACTTAAATAGGCACTCAAAAGGTGCACATGTGGCTAGTTGTACTCTCTAATGTAATTGAGGTTCTGCTGTAAGCTTCTCGCCCATTATATTTGAATAAAAACCCCTATGCCAAAGAGGCTAATTAAAAAAAAAAATAAGTTTTATAATTTAGCTATATTAATTGAAATTTTTATATTTTTTTTCTATAGGTTTATTGAGCAATGTTAAAACTATTATATTTATGTTGATTATATATTGTTTAAAATTATTTGAACTTGGTACTGGGAAAAGAGAAAGGGACAAAAAAGAAAAGAAATGAAGAAACGAAAAGACAAAATTGCCAAAAAAAAATCTTTTACAAAAAAATCAATTATCTCATAAACTATCATTCAGAATCATATAATTTTGGTACTATTTGATTTGACTTACTGAGTTGAATTGAATAATACCAAAATTATATAATTCTGAACGATAGTTCATGAGATAATTAATTTTTTGTAAAAGATTTTTTTTGTCAATTTCGTTCATTTGTCCTTTTTTTCTTTTGTCACTTTTCCCTTTTGCCCTTTTTCTCAGCACTAAGCCTACATATTAATCAATGTATTTAAGATATTATTTAAAATTGCGTAATTTTTAATAAAAAAATTAAATAAATTTACAAAATTTTTTAATTTCCAATTGTATTTTGAACTACAACTATATCTTAGTTATAATTCAATCCAACCCAGCAATTTTTAATGATAGATTCTTTTTTTAAAATACCAAGCTAACATCATGTCTGGTTTAATCTGTTTAAATTTTAATAAATTGTTTTTTTTAGTAATAGTTTTAGTTTAATCCATTAGACTTTAAACTACTATATTAGTAATCAAATTTTCTCTAATTGCAAGATTTTTAAACCCTAACAAGTTTTGTTTAAATTAAAACTCATACCTTGTGATCGTAGCTTGTAACCTTTTCTAAAAGTTCTAGTAGTTTGTAGTTTTTAAACAGGCTTGATAAGTTTATAAAAACCAAATAACAAACAAATACTATATATAAAAATGAAACAAAAACCCAACTTCAAGGGCCGCATTCTTTTCAAATTTATTACATATCTTGTTTTAAATATAAAAATAAGAAAGTACTTGTATTATTAGACTATAGTTTATGTCTCATGAACATGGTTTCCTTTTAAGAAACCCCTGAAAACAGCATTCGAAAAGGGCCTACCATTGCAATTTACTATGAAAAATAAGCCCATCATATGCATGTCGATCACTCAAATAAGTTACGGCATCATTGGGACAATTCGCCTGCACCTCTAACCCGGGGTACCGTGGTCCGCGCTGTACGGGTAATTACCTTGCCTATCTCTGTTCATGACGATGATCACAAAATCATTAACACAAGTTGGATTTTGTGGTACAACTGGTATAGCTGCAATTTATTTGCATCAGCAAATCAGATAAACGCTATGCTTCGGAAAATTACCGGTAATTTTACAACTTTAAATTATTACGTATGAACAATTGACAAAGAATACATACAGCAATTCCTAAATTAGTAAGTTTCTTATGTCGCAATTATTAGATTACCAAACGACAACGCGGTAATTTGTATATAAAACGTTTTATCGGATTCTATTATCGATATTTTTTAGTAAATACACAAATAAAAGCTTGCACTGTTTTTTTTCAATAAAGTATAAAAGTGCAATTCCTACGCTATGGGAAAATCTCTTCAACAAGAATGCGTTCTGGTTGATAAATTCGCAATTTTTATTCAGATCCTTTTGGGTGCATTCGCGTTCTCGACTCTTATTTACAAAAGACATAGAGAACGACCACAACGACCCTTACGCATATGGTATGATTTGTTTTTATGAATGTATGAATTTTTAAAAGGAAATAAATGATATGTTTGATGATATACTAAACAGATGTTATTTTTTTTACTATCTTAAAGGTTTTACGATGTTAGCAAACAAATGTTGGGTGCTGGCATGGTGCATGGGTTGAATATTATTGTTTCTTATATTTCGGGATCTTCTGAAGCTGACTATAAAAATCCTTGTGTATGGTAGGTTTATATTTGAGTTATGCTAGTTATATAGATGTTAGTTATAGTTAATTCAACCTTTTTTATAGGTATTTTCTTAATATATTCGTGGATTGTACAGTAGGTGTGTTTATATTATATGTATTTCTTAAAGCCGTACAATTTGTAGCAAGTACTGCCGGAATTGAAGGTGAGTTTAACAATGTCATAATGGAAATTAGTGACTATTGGTTGATTATTTTAATCATGTTATGTTTGTTAGGTGTAAAAAGTGGCGAATATGGCGAGCCACCGAGATTCGAATGGTGGGCAAGACAAACTGTAGCATTTATTGTTTGCATACTATTTATGAAAATTGTTATAGTTATTATCTTTAGTCATTTTCCTTTTCTCTTCGATTTTGGAGAATGGTTTTTGGGATGGACTTTATATGATGCGAAACTTCAAGTCGTCTTTGTAATGCTAGTTTTCCCTTTGGTTATGAACACAGTACAATTTTGGCTTGTCGATCAGGTTATAAAAAAAAAACTAGAAGGGGTAAAGCTTGAAGATTCTAGAGATGAAGATCATGTATTTCTTCCTGTAGATGCTAGTGACGATGAAATGGATTATCATGAGAATATCCAGCCCTATCTGAAAAATGGTAGTAATCTTAGTATTTCCTCCGTTACTAGCGCAAGCGCTGCTTTGCTAAGGAAGAGCTTATCGAACACATTTTATGATAAGGACAAATTCGAAAATAACGAGACCGAAAATGAAACATACATTGAACTACGGGCCACATCTCCTTATCGCCTATGATAAGGAAGTATTTTAATAGCTAATTTATATTTCATTAATCGTTGTCGTGGAGGCTTATTTTTATCTAGGATTTTTAGTTGTGAATTTTCATCGTACCCATAATTATGAGATTTTCAAAACGGTAGAGCATAATGCCAATAATGTACAAATCGTATAAAAACAACAGAAACATTGATATATTATAAAAACAAAATCAATTTAAAAAAATGTTTAATTAAAAATATGTAATCTTTTTTTACAATCGAGTAATTGGAAATATATAAATTTGTAGTAATGAGGAAGTGTCAGACATTAGCTAATATCGTAGGGTGTGAATAGACAAAACCTCAAGTCTAAATATATATATAGGGTTGTTAAATTAATGTAAGTTACATGTAAGTTATTATAACTTACACTGTAACTTTTACTATAACTTACCTGACTTAAGTAACTTACATGTAACTTACCATGTAAAGTAAGTTGTCAGGTAAGTTTTAACAACCCTATATATATATATATATATATATATATATATCCAATAAAAATAATATAATTTTTTGGTGAAGTGAGCTTTATAGTAAATTAATCTTAGCTAATATTTGACATGTTTCTAAATGACTTGTGAATATTTAAAATTTTTTTAAATTTATTTATTAAAATGATTTTTTGAATTTTTCTAAAATTTATTTAGGTTTGGTTTTTTACTGTATTTACTAAATAAAATTAAGTTGCTATTTCAAGCAGCATATCAAAAGTTTAAATCTTACTAAAAATAAAAATTCAAAATTTTGTTTGTATTATAATAATTATTTTTTATTTTTATTTTTTTATAATTCGGCAATCCTGCCTCTGTTTATTTAAGATTAAGCTATTTAAGAATTATATATTTCTATATATAGCTATTGTTAATCTAACCAAACTAAAGACTCACCCCGGCTTTCACCCAGGTGCGACCTGCCTTAGTAGTCCTTGGCCTCTCTCCAGATTCTTAACTTACTAAGGATTTATTTCCCTTTGGTAATTAGTTGATGACTACTTGCCTTGTCAGTACTATCTAATTATATTTATATTTTATAACATAATTGTATTTTGGCCATAGCCAGTACTTGCAAACAATACCAAGCATCAAATTGTTAATCTTAAAGTAAAATTATTACATTATATATTTTCTATTCTATAAATTTTAAAAATTCTGCTTCTACTTAATTTCTTCTGTGATCTTTTATAATTACTCCAATTTATCTTTCCATACTTTATTTTCTTATTTTCTTTTAGTAGTCTGCTCTGGTGCTTTAGTCTTCTATTGTCTCTCTTCTTTTTGTGTTTCTTTCAGTTCTTGAAATTCACCTTGCTCTTTTTGCTTTTGATAATATTTTTTATATAGATTTCCTTCAAAAGTATTCATCTATTGCTCTTTTCTTCTTTTAGTTCCTTCAATGCTATTTTAGATTCTTCTAATTCTAGATCTTTAATTAGTTTGTTCGAGTCTTCCTTTACTTTTTCGTTAAAAATTTGTGCTTTCTTTTTTCCTTTTACTTCATAGTCTTATTTTCTTCTAATAAGTATCTTTTGGAATCTTGTGACTTCTCTTTATTTTTTGATTTTTCTAAAAACTTTCCTATTGTTTCAGATGTAAAGTTTTTTTTTTCTTCTTTCAAGAGTATTTCTGTATCACTAACTTCAAGTATGTCTACTAGTCCACGCGCTGAAACCTCCACTGCTGCCATATGAAGATCCACCCGATATGATGACCAAGACATACAAGAGTCAATGAGCCCATGAAGTTCCCCCATAGTGCTAGAAAAAAGAAGAATAGTAAAATTCGATTTTGTATCAATTATCGGAAACTAAATGCGGCAACTATTAAAGATTCTTACCCAATGTCTAGAATCGACGATATCCTTAGTTCGTTAAATCAATCCAAATGGTTCTCAACTTTAGATTTGGTGAGCGGTTACTGGCAAATCGAGATGTACCCAGAAAATCAAGAGAAAACTGCCTTTGTAATGAAAGATGGACTATACGAATTTCTCGTAATGCCATTTAGGCTAACTAACGCTCCAGCCATGTTCTAAAGATTAATGAACAAAATTCTCCATCCCGTCAATGAAATATTTGTACTAGTTTATCTCGATGATATAAATGTCCATTCTAAAACATTCAACGAACACTTGCAATACCTTCAACAGGTTTTTGACCTACTAAGAAATGTCAGTTTACATCTCAGTAAAGACAAATGCCATTTCTTTAAACATCAACTGTCATTTCTTGGTCACCTTATAAGTGACAAAGGTATCATCCTCGACTCTGTTAAAATAGAAAAGGTTCAAGACTTTCCTACCCCAACTAATCTAACCGAGTTACGAGGCTTTATTAGATTGGCCTTATATTATAGAAAATTTGTAGAAAATTTTTCCAAAATTGTACATCTGCTCAACTTGCTGTTAAAAAAAAAATGACCTATAAGTGGGACAACCAATGCATAGAAGCCTTTGATAGGTTAAAACAAAGACTAATAATGGCCTCTATCTTATGCCACCCCGATTTCAATAAATCTTTTATTTTATATACCAATGCTTCGTACATAAGCTTAGGTGCCATTTTGGTACAAAAAGATGATGATAATAGAGAATATATAGTAGCCTATGCGAGTAGAGGGCTGCACGATCCTGAGAAAAATTACTCCGCAACTGAAATTGAATGTTTAGCCACAATTTGGGCTATGCAATATTTCTGTCTCTACATTTATGAAAAAGAATTTGAGTTAGTTACAGACCATCAAGCTTTTAAATGGATGTTGAATAATCTACAACCTACCGGTAGATTAGCAAGGTGGATTATGATCTCCTCTGAATATTCTTGTACTATTCAATATCGAAAAGGTAATACTTATTTTAATGTTGACGCCCTATCTAGGATTTCTCACAAGCTTCCATGAGAAAAAAGATAAAAAAATTATTAGTATCAATATCAAATCGATGTACAAAAAAAAAATAAATAAATAAAAAAATAAAAATAAAAATAAAAATAAAATAATAATAATAGTAAGACAAGTACTTATTTGTAAATCTGTTAATCCAGTCCAGGTTACGGTGTTCTGGCATTTAATCAATTTAAAAAGAAAAAAAAAATAAAATAAATATATATATATATATTTTTTTTATTTTACATACAGACAATAAAAGCTTAACATAAAGATCCAATTATATAACCAATTCAAGACCTACCTAGAAAGTGCAAAGATCTCTGCGATTGGAATCAAGCACAGCAAAAGAAATTTTTCAAGCAAGTTTCTCATTATTGTCTTAGTGAAGATCTCTTATACCGTAGAAATAAAAAGACCGATGGACCACTACTATGCATAATTAAAAAAGACGAATTAGAAAAAGTACTCTATGGGCTCCACTCTGACACTATCACTAGACACTTTGGAGTCGAATCAACCTATAATAAAGCAAGAAGTAAATATTTTTGGCCGCAAATATACAGAACGATTAATGAATACATACAAACCTGCAACATATGTCAATAGCAAGGAGCTCCTCAACCTCATGAAGAGTTGCATCCGATCCAAGTAGACGCCACCTTCGATAGAATTGGTATAGATATTGTTAGACCTTTCAAAAATATAACAGAAGCTGGAAATCATTATATCATAGTGGCCACAGAATATTTAACAAAATAGCCTGAGGCTCATGCGATATTAGATATGATGGCCCCCACAATAGCTCAATTCATCTTCGAAGATATAATTTGCTGTCATGGTTGTCCAAAAGTTCTTCTATCTGACCAAGGACGCAAGGACATTCTTTTTGCAACAAAATTATAGAAGCTCTATATAAAATCATGACTGTTTAACATTGCTTGGCCGCCGCTTATCATCCACAAACAAATGGACTAACCGAAAGATTTAATAAGACCTTATGCTCTATATTAGTGAAACTTGTGACCGATTATAAGATGACATAGGATACCTTATTACTGGCAGCCCTATTTGCATATCAAATGCTTCCAAATTATACCACTAAGTATGATCCTTTTTCTTTAATGTATAGGTGACAGGCAACAATACCAATGGACCTACAATTACAAGAAAAAGAGAAAGAAGAGCCTCCAGAAATAGCATTAGAACAATCGTTAAACCTGCATATCCATAAGATCACGGACTAATTACACCAGCAAAGAGTTTAGGCTCAACGAAATATTAAAGAAGCTTAATAACGACAAAAAGAACATTATGACGCTGGTATAAAACCTATTGAATTTAAAATTAGTGATCAAGTCTTGTTGTACGAATCCGCAAAGAAGAAGGTATATAGTGATAAACTGAAAGAAAAATGGCAAGGTCCTTACTATATTCATGATTACAGAGCACCAGGAACCTATAAACTATGAACTGAAGAAGTGAAAGTTTTAAAAAACGTGATGAACACAAATCGGTTGAAAAGATATTATAAGCGACCTGCATGGAAACCAACTATATATTTGTAAATATTTAAAAAAAAAAATAAAATAAAAATTTTTTTTTACGGATTGTATCACGCAGAAAATCTGGTGTTACTCAGAGGATCTCGTGTTTTAAAAGAGGGGAAATTGTAACATAACTACTTTATTACTAGGCCTAATGTTACATACTATGACGATCATGTAACATCGATGTGCTAAGATGATCACGTGACATCGATGACGGTCACGTTGCTCCAGCAAACCCTTCGTTTAATCACACTTTTCTGTACTTTATTTTTTATTTATTATTATTTAGACAGTAATACTTATTTATGTTAAAACTCTGTATTTATTTATTTATTTATTTTATATATCATCATCACATTAGTAAAAGTCATCATGCATAACGTCATTACGCATATGATCATTACGCATACGATCGTTATGCATAAATCGTTCTGCATGAACATCGTGAGGATAGAATTAGCTAAAACTAGAGATAGAATAGTCCAATAAATCGAACCTAAAAATAGATAAGCATTAGTAAAGGAAAATGTTATAAAAACCCACGAAAGAAGAGCATATAGAAATAGATTTTGACGTCTTATATACTTATCTTAAAATAATAAAGTCCAAGAAAAACTATTCTCTTAAAAACCCAAACAAACCCTTAAATAATTGAATATTTTGATTACAATATAATACAAGTATAAATAATATGATTGAACACTTTGACCTGATCTTTTCTAATATCACTATCAAAAAGTTGCAGTCATATAACAATAATAAAAATTCTTAAAATTCATTAAGGTTAAGTTATAGTTAAATATTTTTTTTTTCATTTAGGCAAGATTGTGCCAATGATCAATATTTGTCACAGATTAAAATGAAATCTGATCAAAATGAAACTGAGGACCTCTCATACCCACCCTTAGAGCCTATAAAACCCACATATACTCATTTATTAATAAATCTAACCCTAAACCCTACCCCTAA
>CAJVPZ010001429.1:0-14517 GCA_910592135.1 Racocetra fulgida | reverse complement strand
GCAACTAATAATCTTTTCTCAGGGAGTCACAGGACGAGGTTTAGTTGTGTACTACATGTAGTACACCCATACTTGCTAAATAATGCCTTGCTTTTAAAATTATATAATTTTATTAGTTATATAATTAATGTAAATAAAAATTATATTAAAATGTAAAGTGGCATATTATGATTTTTTTAATAAAAAATCTTTTAAATTTGTTGGCTTTTGGATGTGTTATGGATTTTATAAAGGTGTACTACGGGTAGTACAAATGGTGAAATGCTATCCATTAATTTATTACATTATGAATTCTTAATTTATTAATTTATTGATTAATTTTTAATGATTCTGTGATTAACTTCATAAAACAGATTAAAATTCTAATATTTTAATTTTTTGCTAATACAATTCTAAAAGTTTAATAGCCTAGAAGTTTTAATTTAATATTATTAGCAACTTGTTTTAAGTACAAATCATATAAATCATAATCTTATAACCAAGTTTGCTTAAGAATATGGTATTCTAGTCAGCTTGAATAATCTAAAAATTTTATTTATGTAAAATAATTTATAATATTGGAACTGTATATTTCACATAACTTAAATTTGTGTCTTTCACTTATCTTGTACAATATATACAATGCTAAACCAGTGTTTGTATTATATAATCTAGATTTTCAAAAACTACTCTAACTAATTTAAACAAAGATTTTTATATTTTTTTTCTATTTAAAAAATTTTTTAATAATTTAAGCAGACAAAATTTGGCTACTTAAATGGATGATTTAAGGGATAAGAAGGAAAAGTGTCAAGTTGGGTCTGATATATAATTATATAGACAACTTAATTACAGAGTTAGAGTATATAAACTAGCAACACAAGACAAACATTAATACATTCTTTAATTGTTGGTCTTATGAATTAGTTGATGATTTAAAAGACTGATAAAAAATATTATATATAAAAAAAATAGGAGAAATTGAACAACAATAAAGAAAGAAAATAGAAGAAAATATTGAAAAGAGATATCAGATGATAGACAAAAAGCAAGGCAAAATGCTTGCAAGCTTATTAGAGAAATCATTTAAAAAAATCTAAATTAAAAGATTCTTAAAAAAGAAGAAAAACAAAAGAGAACTGATCACAGAACCAAAGGAGGTTTTAAGCAAAATACGAGAGCATTTTCAAAAGCAGTTCAGACTTCTCTGATTTAATCAGAATCTTTGCGAAAAGATTTAGTAAGTTATTTATAAGCCAAAAGAAGAAATACAAAAAGAGTGATATAGTAATTTGTATCAAAATATTTCTGAAGAAGAATAAAATGATATACTGAAAGACTTGAAAAAAATATAGCTTCAGAAGTTTCAGAAATCACCTATATATTAATCAAAGTAGCAAGTATTTATATATAAAAGATTTTTTACCTTTTTGCAAAAAAATATATCTAATCAGACAAAGTTCAGTAAAATGAAAAATCTCACAAATATACTTGATTCCTAAAAATACAAACTGGTGTTATAATTTAAATAATTTCAGACCAATTGCATTGCTAGAGACATTCAGAAAGTGTATTACTAAAATAGTAATCAAGAGGCTAGCACAAATTTTAGCAGAGAAGAATATACTGAAAAGTTCAAATTTTGCTGATTTGCTTGGAAACTCAATAAAGGAGTCAGTGCGAATTATAAATGCAATAATGAAGATGTAAAAGACAATAAAAAGAACTGTGGCTAGTCTTACAAAATATAAAAAAGGCTTTTAACTTGATGTTACTTGAATCATTAGAATTAACAATAAGAAGGCCCAAGATTCCTCAAATCATAATAAGGTTTATTTTGAATCTATTTGAAAATAAATTATCAAAGATTATTACAAAACTAGGTACAATGTAATGCTTTAAAATAAATGATTGCATCAAACAATAAGAGAAAATTTTACTACTAGTATGAAGAATTTTTTACAATTTACTTTGTCCAGAATCAAAGATGATTTGAATTTAAGGTATATAGTATCTTAACAGATTCTATATAACTACAGCTTGAACCATATAACAGAAAGAAAATAGAAGCAGACAGTAGTTGTATATACTGATAATACAACTTGGATCGCAGAAAATAAATAACAGATGAAAGAGATAATACAGATTGCAGAAGAGTTTTTTTAACTAAATAATATTCAAATAAATAAGAAAAAGTCTAAATTAATAGTAGTCAATTCAATAGAAAAAAGAAAGAACAGAAAAATTTTCTTCAGTAATAAGTGGATAGTAGAAGAAAGAAGAAATAAAATTGCAAAGTTTCTAGAAGTATAACTTAATAACAATCTCGATAAAACTCTTATTAAGACAAAAGCAAAAGAAATTGTATACTTGATAGTATGATTATTAAACCTAAAAAAACTTATAGTAGTTTAAGCAATATATATTAAAAATATATATAGTTTCTAAATTATGCTACATTTTACAAGTATCAAGATTCACCAAGAAAATAATAAATGATCTTCAAACACCAATATTAATACTAGTGAAGTGAAAAATAGAGTTAGCAAAAACTATAAACAATAATGCAATTCTTCATAGAAGTATTAAAAGCTGCAATGCATTATAGAACTAGCTGCTAACCAAGCAAGTCTCTAACCTATACTTGCAACTGAACTTAGCAGAACTAGGGAAATTTTAACATTATTAAAAATAGGTTAAGAATACAATTATTAAAAGTAGCTAAAAATATGTTGTTACAGCACTATGGCCTTCTTAACAGCAGTACTATAACAATAATATGGCTACAGGGATCCCTTCACAGATTTATAGCGATATCTAACAGATAAGTATAATTTCTGCTTTTTGAAAAAACTATACCCTTCTGTTTGTGGTAGTTTGAGTAGACAATAGTTTATAAATAAAATATATATTTATTAGAGATAAATAAGATAGGCTATCCTTAGGTTTCTATTCCTAAAGAATCCTATAATATTACAAGAGAGAATTTAGAGAAGTTTGAGTTTAGAGTGGACAATAACAGATCTTCTGTTATTTCAAATCTAATGTTAACTTGGAGAAATTTACAGCCTTTTTATATCTTTAGAGCTAATTGCTAATTGTTATAACTAAGCATAGTTTACTTAGTGCTAAGTGCTAATTGTAATCGCTAATCATTAAGTATTAAGCATTAATTGCTAATTGCTAATTGCTAAGCATAATTGCTAATCACTAAGTATAATCACTAATCGATGGATAGTACTTACCTGGTATTTTTCTACCCTTTACTAGTCCTATTTTGGTATATTTCTCTATGACGTCATTCACCACATCTCTCATACCACTTATATCTAAGCTCTCAAATTTGGTAGTCTCTTCTGAGATATGGCTTTGTAGCCTCAAGGGCTACTTCCAATCTTGGTTATCTTCAGCTAGTCTGCTCAGATAGTATCACAAAGAGAAATTCATGCTGTCTCAGGTTAAGCCTCATTATTAATGCCTAGTTTAGTTAGTATGCTGCTGATTTCTGTTATCTTATAGGTAGGTACTTCTATATGTTGATGCAGGTTCATCATGTTGCATTATAGCTTACTCTATAACTTCTAAATTGCAGGTTTCGTATTACTTTTCTTCCATAGTTTTGAGATATAGTGTTCCGGTGCCCTGACATTTTAGGTTATAAGGCTCTAAGGGTCTAGATCTAGTTGCGGTTTGTGATCCGTAATACTTCTAATTTTAGTGTTTGGTATTCCTTATCAATTTCTGATATACAAGCCTGATTTGTACAATTGTACTACCAGCCTGGTGAATCTAACCATTTTGAGTTTTTATCATGTATCCCGAGTTTCAGCCTTCTCACTTGGTCCTCACAGGTTTCTTCCTTAATAGGCTAAGTGGCTTGAGGCCAGAGGTGCTTCTGAACTCCAGATACACCAATCCTTTACTACAAGTCATTCTCATGTTCACCACTTTTCTTACTACTCCAGTTTTGTTACCATCATATCACTTTCTCAATCAAGTACTCCAACCGCTAGGGATGTTGATACTGCTCTGGTCACCCCTAATTGAGGACTAACATGTGCAACCTTTGTATAACAAAACCTTCTATGATCTGTCATATGTAGTGCCATCACTCCATGATTAGACATCCTTCCAGAAATTTCTTTTTCTAGTTTTGTACTTACATTTAGACTTAATCATAGGGCTCTGCATTTGATTATGACCCCCTATTGGGTTACAAAAGCTAAAAATCCTAAGATTTTGCCTTCAGCCAGATTTAAACTGTCAACCTAGTCTGTGAGGGTTTGGCAGCTTAACTACTAAGCTATAGAGCCCAAACAATATGTCTTTTAAATTCTTCTCTAAAATAAATATAATAATAACTAATAACTAATAAAATACAAATATTGAAATAATAAAATAATACTAAAATAAAATAATAAACTAATAAAATAAAACTGTTCTATAACAATATAATTTGAAGGATTGCTAAACACTTGTATTCGCCTTTGAAAAAATAATTTAGCTTGCTTAACAATGTTGAAGACTAAGGAATTAGACATTATATTTAAATTTAGAAATACAAATTCAGAATAGCAAACTTCTTAAAAAGAAGTTCATACCACAATTGGCAGCAATACTTAAGAATAGTGTTTCAAATTGTTAGTTAAAAATTAACTAGTTATTAACTTTTTAACTAGTTGATTTAAAAAATTTTAAACAACTAATTGATTAATTATTTAATTAATACAATTCTGAAAAATTTTATCTAGTTGAGCAAATTTGAATTAATTTCTTTGATTTGATTGGCTAATCATCTGATGATGCCACATGATGTAACTAATCGATTAGTTGCAACAGAACCCTGAAATACATATTAAGGAATAAGATTTTACAAAAATTACTAAATATAGAGACTGCAAGAAAAAGTTAAAAATAAGCAAACTAATTATTATAAATAGAAATAATCTGCACAAAAAAGGTTCAAAATAAGCAAACTCTAATCTGACCTATCTATGTATATTTCGAGGTCTTGTTGCAACTATAGTTAGCAACTAATTGATTAGTAAAATATTTAATAACTCAAAATACTACTTAGAAAGCTTAATATTATATCTTTTAAACAACTTTTAATACAGTTAGAAAACTAAATAATAACCTGGTAGCAATTCAAAATACTTAGATATCTTTTATATAAAGGTAAAAGTGCAAAATGATTTTGAATAATAAAAGAAAAAGTAATTGAAAATAAAGAAGACAGAGCTGTAAAGACTGAGTATAGGATAAAAGGTTTTAGTTCTTGGATGGATAGTAAATTCCTCCAAACCTATTAAAAGCAGATGGAAGAAAGAAAAAATAGATTCTAATAAGAGCATTAGAAACAGCAGAAAATAAAGCTTTATTAGTCAAAAAAATTATAGATAAATTAAAGAAGAGATAGCTTACAGAATACTGAAAATTAAGTACAAATTTAAATACCAAAAATACAATAATAGAAAGATGTAAAGGCTGTAAACTTGACCAAGAAAAAGAAAAGATCTTTTGTAAAAGCTGTATAATTAGAGAGAAAATTTAAAGCTCTATAACAAGATTCGTCAATAAACAAAAAAAAAAAGTTCTAAAGATTAATCAAAAAATAATATAGTTGACACAGATTTTCTTCAAATTAAAGATACCAAAAGACAAGAGAGCGGTCTGTAAAATTAAAATCTACAACTTAGATATAGAAATTATTAAAAAACAGCAAATTAGTTAAAAAATACAGAACTTCCTAATAGAGAAAAACAAAAAATTACAAGTATATTCCCTGATTATATATATTATCAAAATAAGTTTTCAAAAAAACTTATTTCGTCTCCATTAAAGCAATTTAAAATTTTTTATATGCAAAAGCAAATCTAATTTAGATAGTTATATTCTTTATAATTTCATCTTTTTAAAAAAAGTATTAAAAAATTCGTTTTTTAAATAAAATAGATCAAAAACAATTTCATCTTCAAATTTTAATTTCATATTCTGAAATCTAAAATAATTTTATTAGCATATATATCCCTAATGCAGTTCAAAATTTATACTGATAGATCTTTAAAAAATGGCAGAAGACAACTTCAATCAGAGACAGACAGAATAGAAGCTAGCTGGATATTAGTTAATGAAGAAAAGAGGAAAGTAATTAATGAAGGATATTTTGGAGCAAGAAATTAGCTATCTTTAGCAAAAGCAGAGTTATTTGAAATCTGATTCATATTGCTTATCACACCTGGTAAAAGAAAGGTCAAGATTTATACAGATAGTGCAGTTGTTATAACTAAGATAGAAGAAAAGAAACAAAATAGATAGGCAAAATAATGGCTTAAGGAAGAAAATTATGATCTGATAAAATGCATTTTAGATATAATAGAAATGAAAAAAATACGGTTAGAATTAGAAAAGTTTAAAGCTCATAATAACAATAAATAGAATAATAGAGCAAATAAATTAGCAAAATTAGAATCTAGAATAGAAGACAAGATGAAATTATAGAAAAATCTCCTCAGAAGTTAAACATCACTTTATACTAAGAAGAGACAATAGTAGAAGATCTTACTAAAGAGTTTTTATAAATGATTCTCAACCTCAAAACAGGAATAGAATAGAAGTCTTTTTCAGCAGTAAAGAAGTTAGAACCTGAAGATGGTATACAGACCTAATACTGGCCTATTTTATAGAAAAAAATTAAAAATCAAAGTAGTATATAATATACAAATTCAAGAAAAAATAAGTGTCTAGATATACTAGTCAAGTGCTTGCATAAAAAACTACCAGTATTAAAAACATTATCAGTCAGAAAATCAGAATTATATAATAGCCCAACATATATAATATGCAGAAAAGATAAAGAAAAAGACTAGAATACTTGATGACATGTAAGAAGTATGAAGTAAAATAAAAAAAAATAAAACAATTAGCCTCAAACTTAGTCTAAGCAGCTTTATTAGAAGAATCTTGTAGCCACCTTAACAAAATACAACTCAAGAGTACTTTGTAAAGCTCATTAAAAGAAGAAAAGAATAAACAAGAGCCAGCATACTTAAAGGATTAATTAAAGAAGAGGTTGTGAAAAAAATTCTTAAAGCAGTGAGAAGCCTGAAAGAACTTAGAACTTATTTAGATACAGCAATAAACTCAGAATTATTTTTATAACTTCAAACCAAGTACTTTCTTTTTTTTTTACTTCCTACTCTTTACTTTCATTATTTTTTTCTTTTTAACTTTTCCCTTAGTTTGATCTTGACTACTTTCTTCTATTAGATTTATTCTTTTTCTTTAATACTAGAATTTGGTTTCTCTAAATTAATATTTTTTCTTTTTTTCTTTCAGACTTATTCCTTACTCCTTTTTTCAATTGTTTTCATATACATATCTTGGTTTTCAAATATTTTATAAAAATAATTCTGAGTTTATTGCTGTATCTAAATAAGTTCTAAGTTCTTTCAGGCTTCTCACTGCTTTAAGAATTTTTTTCACAACCTCTTCTTTAATTAATCCTTTAAGTATGCTGGCTCTTGTTTATTCTTTTCTTCTTTTAATGAGCTTTACAAAGTACTCTTGAGTTGTATTTTGTTAAGGTGGCTACAAGATTCTTCTAATAAAGCTGCTTAGACTAAGTTTGAGGCTAATTGTTTTATTTTTTTTTATTTTACTTCATACTTCTTACATGTCATCAAGTATTCTAGTCTTTTTCTTTATCTTTTCTGCATATTATATATGTTGGGCTATTATATAATTCTGATTTTCTGACTGATAATGTTTTTAATACTGGTAGTTTTTTATGCAAGCACTTGACTAGTATATCTAGACACTTATTTTTTCTTGAATTTGTATATTATATACTACTTTGATTTTTAATTTTTTTCTATAAAATAGGCCAGTATTAGGTCTGTATACCATCTTCAGGTTCTAACTTCTTTACTGCTGAAAAAGACTTCTATTCTATTCCTGTTTTGAGGTTGAGAATCATTTATAAAAACTCTTTAGTAAGATCTTCTACTATTGTCTCTTCTTAGTATAAAGTGATGTTTAACTTCTGAGGAGATTTTTCTATAATTTCATCTTGTCTTCTATTCTAGATTCTAATTTTGCTAATTTATTTGCTCTATTATTCTATTTATTGTTATTATGAGCTTTAAACTTTTCTAATTCTAACCGTATTTTTTTCATTTCTATTATATCTAAAATGCATTTTATCAGATCATAATTTTCTTCCTTAAGCCATTATTTTGCCTATCTATTTTGTTTCTTTTCTTCTATCTTAGTTATAACAACTGCACTATCTGTATAAATCTTGACCTTTCTTTTACCAGGTGTGATAAGCAATATGAATCAGATTTCAAATAACTCTGCTTTTGCTAAAGATAGCTAATTTCTTGCTCCAAAATATCCTTCATTAATTACTTTCCTCTTTTCTTCATTAACTAATATCCAGCTAGCTTCTATTCTGTCTGTCTCTGATTGAAGTTGTCTTCTGCCATTTTTTAAAGATCTATCAGTATAAATTTTGAACTGCATTAGGGATATATATGCTAATAAAATTATTTTAGATTTCAGAATATGAAATTAAAATTTGAAGATGAAATTGTTTTTGATCTATTTTATTTAAAAAACGAATTTTTTAATACTTTTTTTAAAAAGATGAAATTATAAAGAATATAACTATCTAAATTAGATTTGCTTTTGCATATAAAAAATTTTAAATTGCTTTAATGGAGACGAAATAAGTTTTTTTGAAAACTTATTTTGATAATATATATAATCAGGGAATATACTTGTAATTTTTTGTTTTTCTCTATTAGGAAGTTCTGTATTTTTTAACTAATTTGCTGTTTTTTAATAATTTCTATATCTAAGTTGTAGATTTTAATTTTACAGACCGCTCTCTTGTCTTTTGGTATCTTTAATTTGAAGAAAATCTGTGTCAACTATATTATTTTTTGATTAATCTTTAGAACTTTTTTTTTTTGTTTATTGACGAATCTTGTTATAGAGCTTTAAATTTTCTCTCTAATTATACAGCTTTTACAAAAGATCTTTTCTTTTTCTTGGTCAAGTTTACAGCCTTTACATCTTTCTATTATTGTATTTTTGGTATTTAAATTTGTACTTAATTTTCAGTATTCTGTAAGCTATCTCTTCTTTAATTTATCTATAATTTTTTTGACTAATAAAGCTTTATTTTCTGCTGTTTCTAATGCTCTTATTAGAATCTATTTTTTCTTTCTTCCATCTGCTTTTAATAGGTTTGGAGGAATTTACTATCCATCCAAGAACTAAAACCTTTTATCCTATACTCAGTCTTTACAGCTCTGTCTTCTTTATTTTCAATTACTTTTTCTTTTATTATTCAAAATCATTTTGCACTTTTACCTTTATATAAAAGATATCTAAGTATTTTGAATTGCTACCAGGTTATTATTTAGTTTTCTAACTGTATTAAAAGTTGTTTAAAAGATATAATATTAAGCTTTCTAAGTAGTATTTTGAGTTATTAAATATTTTACTAATCAATTAGTTGCTAACTATAGTTGCAACAAGACCTCGAAATATACATAGATAGGTCAGATTAGAGTTTGCTTATTTTGAACCTTTTTTGTGCAGATTATTTCTATTTATAATAATTAGTTTGCTTATTTTTAACTTTTTCTTGCAGTCTCTATATTTAGTAATTTTTGTAAAATCTTATTCCTTAATATGTATTTCAGGGTTCTGTTGCAACTAATCGATTAGTTACATCATGTGGCATCATCAGATGATTAGCCAATCAAATCAAAGAAATTAATTCAAATTTGCTCAACTAGATAAAATTTTTCAGAATTGTATTAATTAAATAATTAATCAATTAGTTGTTTAAAATTTTTTAAATCAACTAGTTAAAAAGTTAATAACTAGTTAATTTTTAACTAACAATTTGAAACACTATTCTTAAGTATTGCTGCCAATTGTGGTATGAACTTCTTTTTAAGAAGTTTGCTATTCTGAATTTGTATTTCTAAATTTAAATATAATGTCTAATTCCTTAGTCTTCAACATTGTTAAGCAAGCTAAATTATTTTTTCAAAGGCGAATACAAGTGTTTAGCAATCCTTCAAATTATATTGTTATAGAACAGTTTTATTTTATTAGTTTATTATTTTATTTTAGTATTATTTTATTATTTCAATATTTGTATTTTATTAGTTATTAGTTATTATTATATTTATTTTAGAGAAGAATTTAAAAGACATATTGTTTGGGCTCTATAGCTTAGTAGTTAAGCTGCCAAACCCTCACAGACTAGGTTGACAGTTTAAATCTGGCTGAAGGCAAAATCTTAGGATTTTTAGCTTTTGTAACCCAATAGGGGGTCATAATCAAATGCAGAGCCCTATGATTAAGTCTAAATGTAAGTACAAAACTAGAAAAAGAAATTTCTGGAAGGATGTCTAATCATGGAGTGATGGCACTACATATGACAGATCATAGAAGGTTTTGTTATACAAAGGTTGCACATGTTAGTCCTCAATTAGGGGTGACCAGAGCAGTATCAACATCCCTAGCGGTTGGAGTACTTGATTGAGAAAGTGATATGATGGTAACAAAACTGGAGTAGTAAGAAAAGTGGTGAACATGAGAATGACTTGTAGTAAAGGATTGGTGTATCTGGAGTTCAGAAGCACCTCTGGCCTCAAGCCACTTAGCCTATTAAGGAAGAAACCTGTGAGGACCAAGTGAGAAGGCTGAAACTCGGGATACATGATAAAAACTCAAAATGGTTAGATTCACCAGGCTGGTAGTACAATTGTACAAATCAGGCTTGTATATCAGAAATTGATAAGGAATACCAAACACTAAAATTAGAAGTATTACGGATCACAAACCGCAACTAGATCTAGACCCTTAGAGCCTTATAACCTAAAATGTCAGGGCACCGGAACACTATATCTCAAAACTATGGAAGAAAAGTAATACGAAACCTGCAATTTAGAAGTTATAGAGTAAGCTATAATGCAACATGATGAACCTGCATCAACATATAGAAGTACCTACCTATAAGATAACAGAAATCAGCAGCATACTAACTAAACTAGGCATTAATAATGAGGCTTAACCTGAGACAGCATGAATTTCTCTTTGTGATACTATCTGAGCAGACTAGCTGAAGATAACCAAGATTGGAAGTAGCCCTTGAGGCTACAAAGCCATATCTCAGAAGAGACTACCAAATTTGAGAGCTTAGATATAAGTGGTATGAGAGATGTGGTGAATGACGTCATAGAGAAATATACCAAAATAGGACTAGTAAAGGGTAGAAAAATACCAGGTAAGTACTATCCATCGATTAGTGATTATACTTAGTGATTAGCAATTATGCTTAGCAATTAGCAATTAGCAATTAATGCTTAATACTTAATGATTAGCGATTACAATTAGCACTTAGCACTAAGTAAACTATGCTTAGTTATAACAATTAGCAATTAGCTCTAAAGATATAAAAAGGCTGTAAATTTCTCCAAGTTAACATTAGATTTGAAATAACAGAAGATCTGTTATTGTCCACTCTAAACTCAAACTTCTCTAAATTCTCTCTTGTAATATTATAGGATTCTTTAGGAATAGAAACCTAAGGATAGCCTATCTTATTTATCTCTAATAAATATATATTTTATTTATAAACTATTGTCTACTCAAACTACCACAAACAGAAGGGTATAGTTTTTTCAAAAAGCAGAAATTATACTTATCTGTTAGATATCGCTATAAATCTGTGAAGGGATCCCTGTAGCCATATTATTGTTATAGTACTGCTGTTAAGAAGGCCATAGTGCTGTAACAACATATTTTTAGCTACTTTTAATAATTGTATTCTTAACCTATTTTTAATAATGTTAAAATTTCCCTAGTTCTGCTAAGTTCAGTTGCAAGTATAGGTTAGAGACTTGCTTGGTTAGCAGCTAGTTCTATAATGCATTGCAGCTTTTAATACTTCTATGAAGAATTGCATTATTGTTTATAGTTTTTGCTAACTCTATTTTTCACTTCACTAGTATTAATATTGGTGTTTGAAGATCATTTATTATTTTCTTGGTGAATCTTGATACTTGTAAAATGTAGCATAATTTAGAAACTATATATATTTTTAATATATATTGCTTAAACTACTATAAGTTTTTTTAGGTTTAATAATCATACTATCAAGTATACAATTTCTTTTGCTTTTGTCTTAATAAGAGTTTTATCGAGATTGTTATTAAGTTATACTTCTAGAAACTTTGCAATTTTATTTCTTCTTTCTTCTACTATCCACTTATTACTGAAGAAAATTTTTCTGTTCTTTCTTTTTTCTATTGAATTGACTACTATTAATTTAGACTTTTTCTTATTTATTTGAATATTATTTAGTTAAAAAAACTCTTCTGCAATCTGTATTATCTCTTTCATCTGTTATTTATTTTCTGCGATCCAAGTTGTATTATCAGTATATACAACTACTGTCTGCTTCTATTTTCTTTCTGTTATATGGTTCAAGCTGTAGTTATATAGAATCTGTTAAGATACTATATACCTTAAATTCAAATCATCTTTGATTCTGGACAAAGTAAATTGTAAAAAATTCTTCATACTAGTAGTAAAATTTTCTCTTATTGTTTGATGCAATCATTTATTTTAAAGCATTACATTGTACCTAGTTTTGTAATAATCTTTGATAATTTATTTTCAAATAGATTCAAAATAAACCTTATTATGATTTGAGGAATCTTGGGCCTTCTTATTGTTAATTCTAATGATTCAAGTAACATCAAGTTAAAAGCCTTTTTTATATTTTGTAAGACTAGCCACAGTTCTTTTTATTGTCTTTTACATCTTCATTATTGCATTTATAATTCGCACTGACTCCTTTATTGAGTTTCCAAGCAAATCAGCAAAATTTGAACTTTTCAGTATATTCTTCTCTGCTAAAATTTGTGCTAGCCTCTTGATTACTATTTTAGTAATACACTTTCTGAATGTCTCTAGCAATGCAATTGGTCTGAAATTATTTAAATTATAACACCAGTTTGTATTTTTAGGAATCAAGTATATTTGTGAGATTTTTCATTTTACTGAACTTTGTCTGATTAGATATATTTTTTTGCAAAAAGGTAAAAAATCTTTTATATATAAATACTTGCTACTTTGATTAATATATAGGTGATTTCTGAAACTTCTGAAGCTATATTTTTTTCAAGTCTTTCAGTATATCATTTTATTCTTCTTCAGAAATATTTTGATACAAATTACTATATCACTCTTTTTGTATTTCTTCTTTTGGCTTATAAATAACTTACTAAATCTTTTCGCAAAGATTCTGATTAAATCAGAGAAGTCTGAACTGCTTTTGAAAATGCTCTCGTATTTTGCTTAAAACCTCCTTTGGTTCTGTGATCAGTTCTCTTTTGTTTTTCTTCTTTTTTAAGAATCTTTTAATTTAGATTTTTTTAAATGATTTCTCTAATAAGCTTGCAAGCATTTTGCCTTGCTTTTTGTCTATCATCTGATATCTCTTTTCAATATTTTCTTCTATTTTCTTTCTTTATTGTTGTTCAATTTCTCCTATTTTTTTTATATATAATATTTTTTATCAGTCTTTTAAATCATCAACTAATTCATAAGACCAACAATTAAAGAATGTATTAATGTTTGTCTTGTGTTGCTAGTTTATATACTCTAACTCTGTAATTAAGTTGTCTATATAATTATATATCAGACCCAACTTGACACTTTTCCTTCTTATCCCTTAAATCATCCATTTAAGTAGCCAAATTTTGTCTGCTTAAATTATTAAAAAATTTTTTAAATAGAAAAAAAATATAAAAATCTTTGTTTAAATTAGTTAGAGTAGTTTTTGAAAATCTAGATTATATAATACAAACACTGGTTTAGCATTGTATATATTGTACAAGATAAGTGAAAGACACAAATTTAAGTTATGTGAAATATACAGTTCCAATATTATAAATTATTTTACATAAATAAAATTTTTAGATTATTCAAGCTGACTAGAATACCATATTCTTAAGCAAACTTGGTTATAAGATTATGATTTATATGATTTGTACTTAAAACAAGTTGCTAATAATATTAAATTAAAACTTCTAGGCTATTAAACTTTTAGAATTGTATTAGCAAAAAATTAAAATATTAGAATTTTAATCTGTTTTATGAAGTTAATCACAGAATCATTAAAAATTAATCAATAAATTAATAAATTAAGAATTCATAATGTAATAAATTAATGGATAGCATTTCACCATTTGTACTACCCGTAGTACACCTTTATAAAATCCATAACACATCCAAAAGCCAACAAATTTAAAAGATTTTTTATTAAAAAAATCATAATATGCCACTTTACATTTTAATATAATTTTTATTTACATTAATTATATAACTAATAAAATTATATAATTTTAAAAGCAAGGCATTATTTAGCAAGTATGGGTGTACTACATGTAGTACACAACTAAACCTCGTCCTGTGACTCCCTGAGAAAAGATTATTAGTTGC
>CAJVPZ010001428.1:0-14519 GCA_910592135.1 Racocetra fulgida | reverse complement strand
TTATGTAGATCTAATTGGTCCAAAGTTTAGATGATCTTCAAAAAATCACACTCAAACATCACCTAATGAGTCAAATCAGCCCATATGTATGTTGGAGAGTACCAATACATCAAATCAAAATTAGATTGATGTGTCTTCTATACTTTTATATAGAGGCTCCCATATATTGGTTGGGTACAGGCTATATTGCATAACTGAGTTACTCCCAACTAGGTTTTGTGATATGTAATACCATTTCCAGCTTTCATCTGAATTAGTTGATGTTTAATGTTGGTATGTCTTTGTATTGCAGTTGTACCCTGTTCATATTACTACTACCAGCCCATGCTTTCATATATTGACCTATTTCTTTATAGGTAAAACCTTTCTAATTTTAATCTTTTATATATTGCTAGAGGTGTTTTCAATTTTTAATAAGGCCAATCCTTTACTACAGATCATCCTCATATTCACCACTTCTCTTACTACTCAGTTTTAGTAGAATTGTATTACTCTCCCAAGCAAGTCCCTATGCCATAGCTCCAAATCAGGACTTATATGCACAATTCAGTGATCATCCTTTCAAGCAAGTACCCCACAAGTTGGGTGTAGAGATGTTGGTATTGCCTTAAATAGTGGAAAAGAAATGTTGGTGCTGCCTGTGCCTACGAGGACTTACATGCACAATTGTTTTACTGAACCTTCTGTAACACTGCTGTCACATGTAGTGGCTACACTCTATGATTGAATCTCCTTCCAGGAATTCCTATTCCAGAACTGTACTTTAGTTGGACTTTCCACAAATCTTCGCATTCGATTATGGCCTCATATAGGTTACAGTAGCAAATTCGAAAATTTGCCACCAGTCCGACTCAAACCATTGACCTTGTCTGTGAGTTTTGAGAGCTTAACCAATAAGCTACGGGGCCCAAACCCTAATTTACATATGAATTAAAAAGAAATTTCACATAACATGATTTAATAATTTTTCTTTCATTTTTTAATGTAAAAATTTTCTATAATTTTTGTTCGTATTGTTACAATTATTATAAATAAAAAATTTGAGCGAAAACTACTGAACCAGTGAGTCTAAACATCTAATTTTATAGTGAGCCTTGCATCTAATTTACATAATTAAATATTAACTTATAATATACTATGTGTATAGATAAACCAAAATATATAACTTGACATTTTTACTTTAATTATAAAATATATTAAGCACAATTAGTGTTATAAACTTGCAAAAATTTTTAATAAAGCCTCACTTTACGAATTCTTGGCGTTAATAATTAAGATCCAAAATTTTTTTATGTATTTAGAGAATATATGCAATTAGACAGTATCGATTGTAGTTATTCCAGTCAAATCGTCGATCCTTGAATTTACTTCAGATCTGCATATGGCTAATCGGATGCATTTTTACTACGTACGTATTCCGGATCAAACTGACATAGAGTCCGAACACGTGCGAAAGAAAAAAAGGCAAAAATACTCAAAAACTAGTGTTTAAATCGACCTTGGTGTACTAATTAAAAATTTCGGGAATGAAATTTTACATATATTGAGTGTTAATCTTTTTCCATAGCCTTTAAGTCCCTAACCCTAAATTTTTATTTCACGCACTTAGTTTATTTACAAGGATTTCCTTTTATGGTTTGTATTACTCGTGAAAATAATAAACCTTATGGGGTACATATGTTGTATAACTATTATTTCAACTTAACAATACGTACCTATTTTTGAAAAACCTTTATTTCAACTTAACAATGCTAATTTTTTAAAATGATATATAACGAGTTCGAAGATTCCACGCATGTCTTTAATGTTCAAGAAGTCAGTAATATAAAAGTGAGATCAAAACCTGAATATGAAGAGGAAATTCAAAAAGGTAAAATAATTATTATGTAATTCAAAGTCATAAAAAACTTAATTTTTAACGCATATCAATTCATTATTAACCACCTTCGAAAGCATTAACAAACTCCTTCAAATCTAATGAAATATATACTCCTTTCAAGAGTAATGATGGATTTATATTGAACTTATTTTATTATTTTATTAAATTGTTTAATATTCATTATGAACCAACATATATTGTCAATACTTTAAGGCAATATTTTATAGATAATAATACAAATCCTTTAGATACTTTTAATCAATTAATTCATCATCAAAATCAATCTTACTTTACAAGTATAATCGGTTATTTTTATCAATTTGGAATTGGTACAGAAATTAGTTATAGATTAGCGAACAAATTTTATTCACGATCAAACTTTCATGATGTAAAAACTTCTAATGCAAGTAACTCGGATTCACCATTTTTTAGCGAATTGATTGAAAATAATCATAATATAGGAAAAATTTCTCTAGCATATTTATATTTTTATGGTATTGGAGTTAAAGAAGATATGCAAAAGGCTTTTGTTTTATACAATGAAACTGTCAAAAATAATTATGGATTAGGTCAATATTTAGTTGGAAAATGCTTTGAAGAAGGCTATGGAGTAGAAAAAAATAA
This sequence comes from Racocetra fulgida, assembly GCA_910592135.1. Taxonomy (NCBI): domain Eukaryota; kingdom Fungi; phylum Glomeromycota; class Glomeromycetes; order Diversisporales; family Gigasporaceae; genus Racocetra; species Racocetra fulgida. Next base: position 12,016 of record CAJVPZ010001428.1, on the reverse strand, counting down.
TAAAAAGGCTTTCGAATGGTATATGAAATCTGCTAAAAATGGTTCCCCTCTTGGCCAATATGGTCTTGGACGATTTTATCAATTTGGTATATCTATTAATAAAGATGAAAAATTGGCATTTGAATATTATACAAAATCTGCTGAAAGTGGAAACTTACGTGGACAAACTAATCTTGGATATTGTTACGAAAATGCGATAGGTGTTATCAAGGATAAAAAGAAAGCTTTTGAATTATATCTCAAATCATTTTTTAGCGCTGATATGTCTATTGCCCAAAATTATTTTTTGCGTTATTATAAGAATTATATAGGTATTGGAAATGATAATAATATGGCACTTAAATTGCATTTAAAATTAGCAGAAAGTGGTAATCTCGTCGGTCAAAACAGCCTTGGATTCTGTTTTCATCATGGTATTGGTACTAACAGAGATTTTGGAAAGGCAGTTGAGTGGTATTCAAAATCTGTAGAAGGTGGTAATTCTAATGGACAAAATAATCTCGCATGGTGTTATTATGAGGGTCATGGTGTTGTTAAAAATAAGAAAAAAGTATTTCAACTATGTTTAAGTTCGGCTAACAATGGTAATTCTAATGGATATAATGATCTTGGATGGTGCTATCAAAATGGTGTGGGTGTTACAAAAGACAAAAAAAAAGCATTCGACTGCTATTTGAAATCTGCAAAAAGTGATAATTCTTATGGACAAGTCAGTCTTGGATTTAGTTATTATAATGGTGTGAGCGTTGACGTAGATCGAAAAAAATCATTTGTGTGGTATTTGAAATCTGCTAAAAATGAGGGCGTCGTTGCACAAAATCAACTTGGATGTTGTTATCAAAGTGGCGAAGGCACCAACATAAATAAAGAAAAAGCATTTATATGGTATTTTAAATCTGCTAAAGGTGGAAATACTGAAGCGCAAATTAATCTTGGGCAGTGTTATAAAAATGGATTTGGTACTTCTATAGATGAAGAAAAAGCGCTTATGTGGTTTTCGAAAGCTGTATATAGTAAAATTAATAATGTCACTTGGGTTCAGTATTCATAGATAAATCCATTTGTAATCTTATTTATTGACTCTACTCTGCATAGTGGTGCACATAATTGTTTGAATTCGTCATCCAGTTGACAAAAGGTTCGTATGCTATCTAATCAGGTTGCAAAAAGCTTATCACCAATCTCTTGGATGTTTTCCAATTATATTCTCATAATTTATAAAATCATTAATTTGTTTATTTTCACTTGTTCATCCATGAGTCATATTCTGAGGGTCATGTTGTATCGATCACAACCTATTAATTTCCATATCTTTGCTATTTTTTGTATTCATGACACTTTAGGATCATATAATTTTCAAGCCTGACACAGGCAATAATTGTGATTATTTGCTTTTTTTATATAATTCTTTCTCTTTTTTGTTTTGTTTATTTGTCTTTTTATATTGTTATCTTCCTATTTTTATTTTTGTTGGGTTATAGCTCTTAATTTTTTTTATCTTATTTTTCTATATCGACATTATAAGATTGTAGTATTTAATTGTAGAGTAGCAGTTGAATAAGCCTTTAGTTACCTATAACAATTAGTATAGTAGGTTATTTACAATTATTAAAGTCTTTAATGTGTGCCAAGTTGGTGGCGCATTAATCATCCCAAGTAATTTGAGAAAATTAAAATTTCTAATGATAACAATAATAAAATTATAAACTAGAGCAGAACGAAAACACTATTTTCTAACTTTATTTCTACTCGAATTGTGTTCATTTTCACAAGGTACATTTCCCTTACTTCATAACTTTTAGCTTTTAATATTTTTTGTTTTGAATTCAAGAAATACTCTTATTCGTTTACTTTTATAATTTTTATAAATTATTATTTTTAAATTTTTTACGGGGCGAAGTGATGACAACTCATCAAAATTCTTATTAAGTGTATAAGATTTAAAAGTATGGTAATAAATCTCAAACACAATATGTTAGAAATAAACATGTACAACATTTCTTATTGTTAAAAGATTTCACTTTTAAAACTAAAATTGCTTTATAATGAACCTTTTACAACGACCTCTGAAAATAATGAACTAAAAATTTTAAAAATTTATATTAATTCGGCAATAAAGAGGGTCGAAAGTATTTCATATTTCTGTTATACCTTCAATTCACAAAATAAATATAGAAAACATTCAAAGTACAGGATGGTTGACGAAGCACACAGTAGAAGTTTTCATTCAAAAAGAGTTTTTTTTTTTTTTTTTAATCTTCAAAGGTGAGATTAAATAAATTTTAAGAATGTACTGTATATAATGAAATAAGAGGTCGTTGTGGCTGATTAATGTGCCGTACCTGGCACACATTAAGAATTGCAATTATTTGAGTACTGATAAAGTAATCACAATATTAATTCTTGCAACTTAAAAAAAAACTTTATATTTATATTTATACTTTTAGGGTGTTCTCAAGCATCTCACTCAATGGATTGGAGGCAAATTTTTTATAGTCGGAAATCGAATAAATTAACCAAGTGACCATTTCTTCAAAAATTTACTATTGATAAAAGTCGTTTAAACATTACTTTTAATTTTTTACGTACCAAACATAATAAACAATGGATTCTCAACAAATTTCTAAACGATATGAAAAAAATAGCCTTTATTTTTTAATTCTCGAAGCTTTTAAAATAAATAATCGATACCTTGATATGAACATCATATAAATACACCATCTTTTAACATTTAATCAAACCATAATGAATTCTGCTATTCCATTTTTTTGCACAATAAAATTTAATATTAAGATTCGTAAGAAAAAAAATTTATTTCTTGTTGCTGTAAAATGCAACTTTCGTTAATGACTGATTCTGTTGCTGTTGTAACAACAAATTTAAATTGGTAAAATCATTAAATGGAGAAGCTGACGTAGCTGAAGTTAAAGTTTTGACAACCGGTTGAGTAGAAATTTTTTTAAGGTGTTTTAGATGTCATAACATAGATCACGAAAAATAGAAAGAGTATGCTTAAGCATTTAATTCTACAAATATTGTCTGATCGTGATGCTTGAGCATCATCATGTTCATTAATTAATTAATTAATTAATTGAGATGCTTGAGAACATCCTTAATAACTCAACATTAACAAAAACCTAAAATTAGTAGATTCTGGGTTAATGTTTTTTCACATTTAATTGATGATGAGAGTTATAATTCTTTTTAGTAATAGCTTGTATTACACTTTAATATTACAGTTATTGTTTTTCAATTAAAAACACAATATACAGTCAAGCCTCTCTATAATCACACCCTTGGTTTTAAAAATTTGGTGCTTATAAAGAGTTTGTGCTTATATAGAGGTCAAATTTTATAAGTGCTATATAAGTTAGTTTTAAAAATTTATATGATTATAAGAAAATGTGACTATAGAGGAGGTGACTATAGAGAGGTCTGACTGTACTTTTAGGTCTGAATCTCTTAATATAACTAATATGAAAGTAAATTGTTATTATTTTGTGGTATTTTATTAATAAAATAGATATGCAGGCTTTAGAGTAAAATTTTGAAACAAGTTAATTAGTTATTCATTTTTAGATTAAATTTTGAAGGTATTATTAGATTTGGAACAAGAAAAATAAATTGATCATAAAAGATAAAATTAATAATCATTATTTAAAGTTTAAATATAAAATAACTAGTTGATATGTGGTAATATTAGGTCTAACCAGTTAAATTATCAAAAGTAGACAAGTAAATAAAAATATTTGTATAGTGCTAAATAATATATAATGAATTATATATCATAAAATTTTCTTATTATTGAAATAGTAAACACACTTCACTATTGAAACAGAACCACATTATTGGAAATTATTAACCAACAACTTATTAAAGTCATGAAACCATCCACAATCATAATTATTACCTACCTACTTCTACCTATCTACTACTAATTTGTGAAGTTTCTCATTGTTAAAATGCTAACCACATTCATTATTAAAGTTAATAAACTCATCTAATATTGAAATTATAACAAGAGCATCACATGCATATGCTTTATGAGAAGTGCAGTTATTAAAAACAAATACTGCAGTACAATTTGGAAATCAGTTTTCAAAAATTAGAATAGCTTTTCTTTTATTTGTTTAACAAGATCTTCAGCTATTCAATATCCTTGATATTTTTTTCCAATTTCAAAAGTTGTATATGCATATTCATTATTAAATCTAAGAGGTTCATCTTCTTGAGTAAGAAAACTACTAATTATAATTGAATGACCCAAATGTTTAGGGATTTTTACAGAATTTGCAGAAACTTCAAAATCTTCAAATAGTTGCCATAGATGTAAATAATCATCAGTAAATCTAGCTGACATTGAACAATAATTATTTTTCTTTTTTGATTTTCATTTAATTCTAGATAAATAATAATTTCTAAATTTTCTTCTTCAAAATTAGTCATAAAAGGTTTAAGCTTATCCATAGTATCAATAAATTCTTTTTTTTCTTTAACTACATCTGGTCTTTTATGACTATCCCAATAAATTTCTTTAAAAATAAAATAAAATAAAATAATTATTATATAATTTTTTATATAAATAAATAAAACTAAACTATATACCCTTTTTAGCTGGTTGATAGAAATATCCAAGCTTATTTAACCATTTAGCTGATATTCTTAAGCATATTGGTTTGGGTATTTGTTTATTAATATAATTTCTAAATTTACTAGATGTAGTTGTTTTGTCTTGTAATTTAATACAATTTTTACATTCTAAAACAAACTTTTCATTATATATTTACCTTGTTTAGATATTGACAAACTATCATTTTCAAGCCAATGTTTAGCCTAGTTTTAAACTGTTCTTTCTATATTATCAGTATATTTAATATATACTAATTTAGCAGCTTGATTGCCTGCTACTACTTTTGTTTCTCCACTATTCAAAAATTTTAAATATTTATAAAATAGCTCTTTTTTTATTATAGTCAAATTCTATTAAAGTTTTTTCATTTTCTAAGAGATCATTTTTTAATTGTTCAATTTTAATATTTAATTCTTCTTTTAATAAGCTTCTATCTATCTATTTTAATTTTTTATTTGAAGAAACTTGATTAATATCATAAGTAGTTCTTTTTGTAACTATTGTAAGTATATTTTTTAATAAATTTATTGTATATAATAAGTATTGTATATTAAAATTTTTAAAATTAAAATAAAAATTTAATATAAAATTTAATACAAAACAAAATAATTATAACTATATAATTTTTTAAATTTTAAAATTTTTTTGTAATACAATATAATTTAAAATTAAACAGCAAATTTTATTTTTTTGTTATTGTTCATTGGAATTGTACTAACCAAATATAGATTTGTTGGGAGTTATTATTATCTAACAATAGAAGTTTAGGGAAGTGTTCCTTGATTTGAATATAATTATAAAACTGATTAATTGCATATTAAATGAATATTTTATTTGCAATAACATAATACAAATAATTCTTTTACTATTATATATGATGTAAAAAATCTAAAAACCACAATCACCTTACAATAACAACAGAGACAAAGTATAAAAAGTAACCAAATACTATATTTTCTAATTATTAGTGTTAATAAAGTGTATATATACAGTGCAACTACAATCACTTTTTATAAAGTATAAACAAGTAGCATGTATATAAATATTTTATTGAAGTCGATAATTTAAGAAATATTTGACTTCAAATGTGCTATTTAATTATGCTTATTAATTATATATTATATTAGCTCTAGAGTAATGGTGATTTTTAAATTTTCTGCTGTGCATAATTATTGAAATCAAATATTTCTTAAATTATCGACTTTAATAAAGTATTATATACTTACTTTATTGATGTTAATAATTTAGAAAATACTGTGCTGTATTTGAAAATTAGTAAGTATTAATAAAAACCTGCATTTCTTTCTGAAATAATACAAACTTTAATTGATATAATATTAGAATGATTTATCTTAATGTTAGTAATTGCTATTAATATGAAACTGGAAAAAGCATTCCTAGAATGAACCTATCATTTACATATTTCTCATTAACTTAATTGTATATAACTTTAAAAAAATTATTTGTACTTGGTGCCCACACTAATTTGTAAACCTTTAGATCTAATGTTGCCAATTAGAAAAGATAATTATATATAGCTTATTATTGTGATCAAACAATCTACCACTACATTAGAAATATGTTTTTAATTGATAATCTACCTATAAACTGAAGAATAGGTGAAATAAGACGTCTGCCATCTAAAACTTTTTTTTTAGTATATTAATGATATATGCTTACTAATTAAAGTTGTAGAGCTCGTCAAGACGCATTTAACAGTGGTTAGATCATCGAAATCGGCCTAGTGGATGGTGAGAAATCATCAAAAATGATTGGCCAACTATATAAAAATTTGTGACAGAAATTACATATGAAAATCACTATCAGCAAAATGTGATATGCTTCTATTTAAACCTTTTTCTTACTAAGTTAAAGATATATACCCATTAATTAATGGTGGTTAGATTATCCAAATCAGCTCAGTAGATGGAGAGATATCATCAAAAAACAATTGGCTGACTATATAAATTTTCTATATAAACATTGTTTACATAGAGATTTTATATAGTCAGCCAATCATTTTTTGACAATATCTTTCCTTCCACTAGACCGATTTGGATGATCTAACCACAATTAGAAGTGTTTTGATAAGCTCTACAACTTTCAATTAATGGGCATGTATCTTTAACTTAGTAAGAAAAAAGTTTTAGATAGAAGTACGTCACATTTTGCCAATAGTAATTTTTATATATAATTTCTGTCACAAATTTTTATAATTGGCCAATCATTTTTCAATGATATCTCACCATCCATTGGGCCAATTTGAATGATCTAACTACCTTTAGATGCATCTTGATGAGCTCTACAACTTTCAATTAGTAAGCTTGTATCATTAATATAGTAAGAAAAAGGTTTTAAATGGCAGATGTCTCATTTTACCTATTATCCAGTTTATAGGCGAATTATCAATTAATTTGTTAATTTATTTTAATTATTGGTTTATTAGAATGGTGTGCCAGAAAATAGTAAACAAAAGATTCAGAAATACATATTGTTCACACCATACATTCTCTGCGAATGATCATCTACATGTGATAATATTTTAATAATCTTGTATTTTTATAGTATTTATTTAAACCTAATTTAGTCATTTTTAAATATTAAAAAAAGTGTTGCATATTATTTTCTGAACTTTCTTTGTGCCAACTGGAGTATTAGGATTATTATTTATTTTATTGATGGCCTAGTACAATTTTGATATAAATATGACTACACCAAAGTTGCACTATCAGATTTTAATATAAACTTTATGATTTTAATATTAATGTTATAAGAAATTAGAACTTTTTTGTTTAAAATGGTTAACAATATGAAGGCATTATTTAACTATTAATGCTGTAATATGAAACTAAATGACAATGATACTAAGATAGATGATACTAAAATTGGTGTTTAATAGACCTTATTAAAATCTATATATACTTTATTATGAATTCTAACTCTAACTCCTAACTTTAAACAAATAAGTTCAAAATTTAGCATCATCAGATAATAATGCATTAAATAAATTACAAATTTTACATATGATACTAAATTAGATTTACTCGATCAGATTTCATAATTGGTACTATCCTGATATCACTCTATTTTTATAAATTAAAATCAAGTAATTCATATACATATGTCTTTATATTTAGATTAAATAAGTATTAAATTAAATTCATTAAACCGATTTAAATAAATATTGCTATCTTTGGTTTAAAATAAATTTTTATTATTGAAAACTTTGTGTAGTCTTATTTATTATTGTTAAAATTAGATTCCTGCACGTTAATTCTGAAACCTCTTATTAAATCTATATGCTGAAATGACAAACTTAACTGAATTAGTCAAAAATCATTCTGCTAATTTTTGTCAGATGCCAATTACAGATCGACCTAAATTGCGAAACTAATAGACTACAAAATCTGCATTTCTTTCTGAAATAATATAAAAAGTACATAATGTTCACGCTAAACTTGTAAACCTTAGATCTAACTCTAATACTAAATTTTTTATTTAGAAAAGATAATCATAATATTTTGATAAATGACTATTAACTATAAATAAAAAGGAATTAAATAAGAAATAAATAGATCATAAGCTATATCAATATGAATAAGAATAAATTAAATGATAAGTAAATAATATCTAAATGATGCCAAAAAATCTGAACTTTGATTATATAATTATATGAACTAAATTATAAAAAAATTATATAAGAGTCAGCTTACTTTGAATAACAAATTGAAATAGCAATTAAATCAATACAAAAAAATTAAATATAAACAAATTAAGTGTTAACTTATCTTTGAATAATTTGATTGATCAATATAAAGAAATTGAATAAGAAATTATTTGCATTGATTAAAATCAATATGAATAATAAGATATATAAACATAATAACTTGTCACTACACTTATTGAAATAATTGGAGAAATACTTATATATTAATCAAATCACTATCATTATATCTACCCTTTATTTATGATCAGTAATAGAGTTCTTTATTTTTCATATGTTAAAACTGGTTTTTAAACTCCAATTAGTGATAATAAATCCTAAATAGAAAAATAAAAAATGCTAAATATTTTATTAATAGATATAAAAATTTGAATCAAGCTACTAATATTTTGTTACAATATTTGAATATAAGAATTTTAAAACTTGTAAAACAAATCGTGAGAAAAGAGTAAATATGGTTTGGAGTATAGATCATTTGTGCGCAAAAGTTGCCTATATATAGAAGAAAATATTATATATATAAGCTACAAGTGATATTAACTCTGATAAACAAAATTTTCTGTCATATAATTGTTGTTTTCACCTTTACAATAAATAGCTATAAGCATGAATAAATTATTTTATCGCTGTATGCATAGTTATTTTTTCATTTAAACAAATACTATAAATAGCAAGATTATCTAAATATTATCATAATCATTCTCAAAGTAAAAAACTTATTTCTAGATCTTTTTTTTCACCACACTAACAAATAAATAATAAATAAATTATCAAATTAAAAATAATGTGTAATTTACAGTATAATTGAAGTATTTAAACTAATCATTTTTATTTAATTTGTATAATAAAAGTATTAAATACATTAAGACTATTATACTCATTACAACTATTACATTATTATAGCTATTACAATCATTATGCGGGTATTAGTTTATTTGCTTCCTGTCGAACTTGCATCTTTTTTATTCTTTTCTAATTTTATTTTTTCTTTTTTCTTCATGTTGTTTTATTTCCATTAATTCTACTGATTCTCTAAAGCGCTATAATAATAGTCCTAATGTTATTTATTATACTGTTTTTGTCAACTCTTTCTCTGCTTATCTAGTCTTTTCATCCATTCTGTTTCTATTCTAGCTTTTGTGTGCTCGGTAGCCAATCTTTTTTATTATGTATAAACAGCCTTCTTCTTTCTGATGCATATAGGCTTGTTATAATATTGGTTAGTTTGTCTAGTAGGATGTGTTCTGTTAGGTCAATTTCTAACTGTATCACCTCTTAATATGCTGTATCATTTCTTTTTTTGATGCAAGTTCTGTATATTTAATTCTTCCTGCTCTATGTTGTCTCAATTTTATATATATTGCTGCTATTCATTTCTCTGCTTGTTATGCTATTGTAGGTTTTATTCTAGCATTTTCTATTATTTCTTATTTCACATGACTAATTTGTTATTGTGTTTGTATATCTCTTTTGTTTTCATCTATCACATGTTTTTTAATGTGTTTTTTTTGTTTATTCTTCATTACGTGTTGCATGTCTTGTATGACAGTAACTGATCTGCATTATAGAATCAAGGCCAATCTCCCAAATGACTTGTATAGAGCAAAATTATCAATAATTTTTCAAGTTTTTCTACTATATCTTTGCTGCTTCAGCTCTATTTATTCAAGTCTCTTAAAAGACTGAGTATTATTTTTAGTCTTCTTACTTTTTTTTAGAGATGAAAGTCTTGTTTTCTATAGCCAGTTGTGTTTTTCTGTCATTTTTGTCATTGTTTTGTTTTGTATTTTTGTGTACAGAGGATTAGCAGGAGAGTTAATATAATGCTTTAAGTATTAATTATACTTATACTTAGTATAAACTTAATATCTGAGTTAAAAATATTATATAAATAATTTTGAAATTATTATATATTATTTGTATATATTTTTTAACTATTTTATATTCTAATATATTTTATATAATTGGCTATTAATATATATATTTTTTATTATATTATTGTATTTTATTAAAATAAAATAATAAACAATGCCAATATTTTGAAAAAAATAAGCTAAATTTATTACTTTTGTCAAAAAATAAAAAGAATTTTATAATTTATCATTATCCCTTAAACCGTCTAGTGTACAAATTTGTACGCTAAAATGATTTTGATCTATTTTTGTCCATTTGCTCTAAATTTTATTAAGCTATACCCCCTATCTTCTAAGCTAAAATAAAAGTGTACTGTTTGTTGGTTATAGCATAATTCCCATTTCATGAAATTTCTTTAACGATATTCCAAAACTTATTTATTTAACATTGGCCGTAATAGGACTTTGATGTCCAAATTTAATACTAAAAAAGGAACCTGCACGTGACACTTATAAAGATTCCTTACAATCGTCACATACGGGTCCCTTATATAATATAACATTTAAAGTTTATCAAAAATTCTTTAAGACCAATTCTACATAATTGGTTTTAAAGTTAATGTTAAGGAGATAAACTGGCTCAAAAGTATGGGTAAAATGGCATACTTTTCAGCCATCGTGCGAATTTATACTCCTGTTCAGGTCGCACGGAGTGTTACATGCTGTAACTATGGAGTTTGCCATGTGACTCAGGTCTTAAAGAGTCGTCACAACCAATTAGAATAAAAATTTTTATAAAAAAAATTTTTTTCTAAGTTCACTTTTCTTTAAAATATTTTAGCGTACAAATATGTACGCTAAACCGGACAGTTTAAGGGATAGGTCCAGTTGTCCAGTTTATAAGCCTAATAGTCCAGTTTATAAGTTCAATAGAGCGGACTTTTGGTTCAGAGCCTAACACTGGATGCTATGCAGTGTATTTAAGGGTAATGTTTTTAGTAAAAAAAAGCTTATATTACTCTTGCTATTGCTTGCCTTGCAGGAAGGCTACTCTATCGTCTCTTCCATCTCGCCCACAGCACAGTGACCCACAATAAGTTTAAATACTTGACGGTTGACTTGTCTGACAAGGTGTAATGTTAGGCAATAATAGTATAAAGACCTGGTCTTTGTTTAGTTTTTTATTTTGTAACTATAAAGCTTCGCTGCTGCTGCAGTAGTACAAGGATTTTGTTTTTGTAGTAATTAGGCTCTGAGGCTGCAGTAGCAGTGCAAGGAGTGTAACATCTGGTTTTTGTAGCAATTAGGCTGTAGTAGCAGTATCTTGTTTTAGGCTCCATAGCTATCATAGTAGTGCATGGACATTCGCTAAATGGGTTGCAGGCTCTGTGGCTGAGACAACAGTACAGTGTATTTAAAAAAACCCAGTTTACTTCTTGTCACCATAACTCAATCCTGTATATATCTGAGTACTCAAATGCATATGCATAAACTTTACTGATACTGATCATACTGGTCTCGCACAGCACTACGTGTTGTGCAGCTACCTTATTTGATAATATATAATTAATTAGGTTAGTCTGAATGAAACTATAATATACGGTTTTAAGAATTGGAGGTTTAAAATTTCTTTAAGTTGTTGGATCAAAATATGCCAGAATTATCTTAATATATTAAATTGGGGAAGTTTTAAGAAGAGTTAACCCAGTGATTATCTCGAATTATCACCCTCGATATAATCACATAGAAATTTTGATTGGCTATAAAATGTAAACAAATGTCAGATGATCCACGTTTGTTTACTTATTT
>CAJVPZ010001427.1:0-14522 GCA_910592135.1 Racocetra fulgida | reverse complement strand
TGTATATAATCGAACATAATCTATGTATTTATCGATTTATATAAATTTTTTTCTTTGAGGTTTTCGTTTCTAGTACCATAATATTATAAATGACGAATTGCAAATTATGTGATTTGATTGGCTAATAATCACATGTAGATCTACAAATTGATCTACGAAACTAGCCAATCAGACGAATTTCAGCCTATGAATACTCATCAGCTGGGGGCCGTCCATGAGCCACATTCAGCGATTCAGACTAATTTTAATTTTTAAGATGCAAATTAAATTATTACTATTTATGAATTATAAAATAGATAAAATAGATTTATTGGTTGTATACATACAGGATTTTCAAGTTTCATTTCAGTAATATCAAGCTTAATTGGAGCAGAATCACTTTGAGACAAATCTAAATAAAAAAAATTATTTTTTAACTAAATCAATAAACATAAATTTAATACAATATATTAATTGAAAATAAATGCCTTTAATCGCTTTCGAAATTAATTTTGTGCTAATAATTTTGCTAGTATACATTTCATCAGGATGCTTTGATATTGGCAATGATTTAATAACCTTATCAGCATCTAAGAATTGCTTTGCAATTTCATTACTAGCTATCTTCTCAAGCAAATCTTTAATTTCATTAAAATTGTTTGAACTAGCTAACTTCACACGCCAATCTTCAAATTCATTATATTCTAAACAGGCTATTTTCCAAAGCCAATCCTGGATTTCAATATCAATTTCATTATCGTCTATCTTATTAAGCAAATCTTCAATGTCATCATCGTTTATCTTCTTAAGCAAATATTTAAATTCATTATCGTCTGAACCAAGCCAATCTTTAATTTTATTAACATTTGATATTTCTATCTTATAAAGCCAACCTGTTATTGTACGTTGAATTTCTATTGCATTAGGGCGTTTTTGTGGATCCGAATTCATGCATTTCTCAGCCAATTCAATATAACATTTAGGAGTTTTTGGTGCAAACTTTGGTCGCAATCCTCTGCTGCAAATATTGAATGCAAGTTTGGTATCGAATTCATGCCCATCAAAAGGTCTTTGTCCAGTTGTCATTTCTGACATAATAGCCCCAAACCCATAAATATCTGCTGCTTTTGTAAACTGCTGCTCGCCTGATAAAACTTCTGGTGCAACATAGGGCATAACTCCACAAATATCTCCTCCTAAAACTTTTTCATCTATTTTTCTAGACAATCCTAGATCTGCGATATAAGATACGATATCATCTTGTTGGTCTAGCAAAATATTACCGCTATGAAAATCAGCATGAATGTATCCTGCATGGTCGTGGATACTAGATAACTCATATGAAATATTCATAAGTATTGTCAATTTAGCATGCCATGTAAGTGTACAAAAATTCTTTCTTAAATATTTATAAAGACTCCCATTATTAGCATACTGAAATACCATCAAGTATTCTTTTGTTTCTGTATTTTGAGTTATGCCATATATTGCGAACTTACTAAGGCTATAGCTAAATTTACATGTCATAAGACTTTGGAACTTGAAGTTTAAACAATGAATTAGTTTATAAGTTATTAGAAAATTATTAAAGCAATAAATTAACTTACTTCTTTTAAAAAATCAAATCTGTTTTCCTTAGAACCGGTCAACGTCTTGAGTGCAACGATGCTAGATGGTTCACGTGCTCTTTTGTAGATATAATCATCATCACTGTCATAATCGCTATCGCTAACAACTTTTTGTATGCCACCCTCAATTTTTTTAATTTTATCAACTTTTCGTATGCCATCCAACCAGATTGCTTTGTATACCAAACCAAATCCTCCTTTACCAATTTCTTTAACTTCTGACAATCTATCAAATGGAATCCATTCAATCACATCCTTATAACGCACGGTTCTATGTTGGAACATTTTCATACAATCGTCAATATCCTTATTTCTACTTGTCCACCTTGTTGCTATGTCAGGGTCGCATGATAGACACCATGCGGGTCGAGTGTTATCTTCATTACAATGTGCACATTTCCCATATTTAGAACCTCTATATAATATCTAATTAATTTTTTTGCATCTGCGGTTTTAAACTTTATATCGAATGTAATTATTTTTATATTTACCGACTAAAATGATTTGATCGCAATGGTAAGTAAGTATTTATGTTCTTGTTTTTTGTGTTTTATGCAGTAAAATTATTAAATGTTCTATATACTCACGGGCTGAATGAAATGATTAATGAAATGAAATGAACATAATGGTAAATAAGTATTTAAGGTCTTGTTTTTGTGCTAGTAAAATTATTAAATGTTCTTTATACTCACTAACTAAATTAATGCGAGTGAAAAGAATTGTACGTAGTGGTAAATAAGTATTTATTATCATGTTTTGTGAACTTGTTTTGCTGTTTTTATGTAGTAATATTAAGCAGAGGTCTTTAACAGCTGTCCTGCCTTGTTTAGTGCGTCGAAAGTGCGTCGAGGGTAACCCAGGTTCGCATAAGGAAAGCTTCTCCCTGCGTTACGAATATAAAGTAGAATTTCCAATTATATAATATAATTAGAAATTTTACTTTGTATTCGTAACGCAGGGAGAAGCTCTCCTTATGCGAATCTGGGTTACATCGACGCACTAAACAAGGCAGGACAGCTGTTAAAAATCGAAAAAGACCTCTGCTGTAATGTTCTTTGTACTAATGCAAATGAAATGAATTGGACGTAATGGTAAATAAGTATTTATGAACTTGTTTTGTAAACTTGTTTTGCTGTTTTTATTGTTTTTATGCAATGAAATTATTAAATATTCTTTATACTCACGAGCTGAATTTGAAATGAATTGTATGTAAGGGTAAATAAGTATTTATCAACTTGTTTTGTGAACCTGTTTTCTGTTTTTATGTTTAAAATTATTTAATGTTCTTTATACTCACTCACTAAATTAATGCAAATGAAATGAATTGTACGTAATGGTAAATAAGTATTTATGTTCTTGTTTTGTGAACTTGTTTTGCTGTTTATACGTAGTAAAATTTTAAATGTTCTTGATACTCACGTGCTGAATGAAATGATTAATGCGAATGAAATGAATTGTACAGTACGTAATGGTAAATAAGCTTGTCTTGTTTTGCTGTTTATGCGTAGTAAAATTATTAAATGTTCTTGATACTCACGGGCTAAATAAAATGGAATTGACGTAACGGTAATAAGCATTTATCAACTTGTTTTATGAACTTGTTTTCTGTTTTATGTAGTAAAATTATTAAATGTTCTTTATACTCACCCACTAAATTAATACGAATGAAATGAATTATACGTAATGGTAAAGAAGTAATTATGATCTTGTTTTGTAAACTTGTTTTGCTGTTTTTATGTAGTAAATTTATTAAATGTTCTTTATACTCACCAACTAAATTAATACGAATGAAATGAATTGTACGTAATGGTAAATAAGTATTTATGATCATGTTTTGTGAACTTGTTTTGTTGTTTTTATGTAGTAAAATTATTAAAGATTCTTTATACTCACTAACTAAATTAATGCGAATGAAATGAATTGTACGTAATGGTAAATAAGTATTTATGATCATGTTTTGTGAACTTGCTTTGTTGTTTTTATTTGTTTTTATGTAGTAAAATTATTAAAGATTCTTTATACTCACTGACTAAATTAATGCGAATGAAATGAATTGTAAGTAATAGTAAATAAGTATTTATGATCTTGCTTTGTAAACTTGTTTTGCTGTTTTTATGTAGTAAGGCCAGACCAAGTAGATTCTCTGTTTTACATTACCCCCCGGAGGAGGGGGATTACATAGTAAAATTTAAAAATTTTTTTTTTTTCAAAAAAAATTTTCCGAATTGTTCCGTGACTATATCAAATTTTCCGAACTAGCCCGAAGCCCTATATAAGTTTTTTACTATGAGGGAGGGGAGAACGCTGGGGGGTAATGTAAAACAGAGAATCTAATTGATCTGGCCTAAAATTATTAAATGTTCTTTATACTCACGCACTAAATTAATGTGAATGAAATTGTACGTAATGGTAAATAAGTATTTATGATGAACTTGTTTTGCTGTTTTTATGTAATAAATTTATTAAATGTTCTTTATATTCACCCACTAAATTAATACGAATGAAATGAATTGACGTAATGGTAAATAAGTATTTATGTTCTTGTTTAGTGAACTTGTTTTGTTGTTTTTATATAGTAAAATTATTAAATGTCTTTATACTCACGTGCTGAATGAAATGATTAATGCGAATGAAATGAATTGTACGTAATAGTAAATAAGTATTTATGATCTTGCTTTGTGAACTTGTTTTGCCGTTTTTATGTAGTAAAATATTAATTGTTCTTTATACTCACTCACTGAATGAAATGATTAATGCGAATGAAATGAATTGTACGTAATAGTAAATAAGTATTTATGATCTTGCTTTGTGAACTTGTTTTGCCGTTTTTATGTAGTAAAATATTAATTGTTCTTTATACTCACTCACTGAATGAAATGATTAATGCGAATGAAATGAATTGTACGTAATGGTAAATACAGTAAGTATTTATGATCTTATTTTGTGAACTTGTTTTGCTGTTATTATGCAGCAAAGTTATTAAAGATTCTTTATACTCACTAACTAAATTAATGCGAATGAAATGAATTGTAAGTAATGGTAAATAAGTATTTATGATCTTGTTTTGTATACTTACTAGCTAAATTAATGCGATTTACGTAATGGTAAATAAGTATATATGATATTACTTTGTGAACTTGTTTTGCTGTTTTTATGAGTAAAATTATTAAATGTTCTTTATACTCACAAGCTGAATGAAATGATTAATGTGAATGAAATAAATTGTACGTAAAGGTAAATAAGTATTTATGATCTTGGTTTGTGAACTCGTTTGCTGTTTTTATATAGTAAAGTTATTAAATGTTCTTTACACTTACGGGCTAAAATAACACAAAATACGTATTGATGAGATTAATTGCTGAAATAGATCAATAAAAATGTATTTCATGCTTACTCCCTGATAATTAAAATTATGTAAGAAATCCTGCTTTAAATAAACTACAAACATCATAACAAAAAATAAAAATTAACTTACTCTTTATTCCATTTACTATATTTATTAAAATTTTCTTCCACACCAATTCCATAATAGTAACACATGGCAGTTTTCCGAATTCCCATAGAATTACCTGCCTCAGCAGACTTCAGAAAATATGTAAACGCTTTATGCTTATCGATTTCGACTCCAATTCCTAAATAATAACAATAACCAACTTGATACATTCCGTAAGAATTATTCATATCTGCTGATTTTTGGTAATATGTGAATGCCTTTTTTTCATCCTTTTCAACTCCTATTCCATATTCGTAACAATAACCAAGACAATTGATTCCTTCAATATACCCCATGTTAGCAGATTTTTCGAATTGAGCGAACGCTTTATATTCATCCATTTCAACGCTAATTCCGCGAAGATAAAAATATCCTAATTCATATGTTTCATCAACACATGGACTTTGTAGTTATAAGCTAGTAATTTAACGGTTGTAACTGATTAGGATAAATTCTAAATAAAAAGCATATTTTTAAAGACGTATGAAATAAAATTTACACTCACGATCTGTTATTTAACAGATTTATAGTTGATTAGAGGGTAATTTGACAAAAAACATTAATTTTAATAAACGTTATGCACATACCAAAAATTAATTGAGCAAAGTCTATATATTTAGTTTATACCGTATAAATAAAATTAAAAAAAAATATTATTGCTTACTCCCTATTGATTCAACGAATATATAATTAATTAGAGAATATCATTACGCATAAAGCACAATAACTTACTTTTCAAAGATTTTTGGTAAAAGTTTTGATGCCCATTCATCATTTGTCTCAATTTTCAATAATTTGTTCACATCATTGAATGATTCTTTATATTTTTCCATCAGATAATAGGCTTCTGCTCGATATCTTAGTGCAAATTTGTTGTTTGGTTCAATATTAAGCAATTTTGTCAGATCGATAATTGCTTCATTATATCTTTCCATGATACAATTAAATTTTCCTCGAAATTTAAGAGCAGTAATTTGATTGATTTTCAGCGAATTTTCTAAATCTCCAAGCGTATATCTATTCGTCACATTAATGCACATATTAAATGCATCAATCCACTTTTTTTTCAATAATTCATCACCCATATCATTACTAGTAGTCGCTATTTTACAAAGAATTACAGTATTAAATTACAATCAAACAAAAATACGCTTATAAATATTCAGCATTACCTGCAAATTTAAATTTTCTTCTACCGAAATTTATTTCTATAGATCCACCTTGTGACCTCAATCCAACGCAAGGATATAAGGTGCCTTTTAAATTTCGGAATGTAATACCTTGAAATTTATTTTGCAAATATTAAACTGTATACTGTGATATGCATATTATATAACGAAAAAACCATAAAAACCTTGCAATAACTACCTAGGTTTATACCATTCTTAGTATAGAATGCAGTGTTATTTGTAAAGTTTAAACAACATCCAATGGTATCGCCAGTAGAAAACAACGGTCCATAAGGTTTACCACTTCTCGAACAGCAATAAGACTTGCCATCATCTCCGTGATAACCCCAGGAGCCATAATCCCATCCTATGAAAAAGACATTATGAATGAATTTGTTCAATGTACAAAAAAATAAAATTAATTACCAGGAAATCTATTTAAATTAACCGTCTTCTCACAAAATCCTATCCCAATTGCTCTTTTGAACAGATATAAAGAATTTTAATTAAACTTAAACGAGTTTATTTTATTATGGAAAAATATATTTCAGCATACTTATTTTTTCCTTCGTCTATTATGTCAACTTCGAAATAAAATAACTTGCATTGCAGAGGAATTGGATGATTTGCCCGTATTGCACCTACTTCACACTTTTTGCCCGAACCTATATATTTAAAGAAAAATTGTATTAAATCAGAAATATTAAATCATTTACCGTGTATATAAATTGTCAACTAGTGATGTGCAATATGCGCATGATTATGGACAAAATTTTTTGATAATTTGAGCCAGTCAGCCTGTATTAGAATAAAGCAGATAAAAGTTTCATGCGCATGAAATTTATTTACCCATCACTAAAGTCCCACCTTCATAATTCACTCTAAGTCTGCTTGAATCTACGCTCAAATAAGTAGATTTATCATCGAGATTCCAAGCAGTTGGTAAATCCATGAATTGTGTTAAGTGTTGGGTGAACTATTTTCAAATTTAATATAAAATTATGACTAATTTTTATCTCTTGTGTTCAAGAAATTTTTATTACTAAACCTTATTCAAAATCTGTAGTGAGAGTTTTCTGAGTTCAACAGTGATAAATACATTTAAAGTTTAGATATTAAAATTTTATAATTCAACTTAGAAAGATGAATTAAACAATAGAAGGGATTGCAAATTTTAATAAAGCTTGGTTGTAATCTTAATTTTAATAGCGAAAGTAACACGTTTTTAGTCGTTCTACCATTATTAATATTTACTAGTTTTTATTTGTCAATATACTCATAATTTTCATATGTAATCGTACTTTATAGGCAACACATTAAAAACAATAAGCGTATAATGGCAAATAAGTGGCGTACATGCATGCTTGATGTATCTTATTGTGAGTAAGAATCATAGTAAGACCATGTTTTATCTAGCGTTAGATCATGTTTGTAAGCGCTTATGCTATAAAAGTGTGGATTCGGGGTCACCGGTTCTCATAACCTAAATCACAACAAAGACTACTCAAAAGGACTACCCTAGCATTCCCCTGAAAAACGTATGGTTACACAAGATCGTGTTACACAAAATGAAGATCTTAATTTTGATTTAGGTATATTTATATAATTTTTTAAGAGACGCAATAATTTTCTTCTATTGAAAAACTATTAAATAAAATATTGTAAAGTATCTTTTTAAATTTCATATATACTGTACATATTGTACCGTTCATAATAATTAATTAAATAAAATATTGTAAAGTATCTTTTTAAATTTCATATATACTGTACATATTGTACCATTCATAATAATTAATAAAATCAAAGATATTTTAACATTTTAGCTAAGCAGCATACGTTGATACACATTTTAGTTTTATATCTCTAATACAATTAGACCCCTCTAAATGCACTCTGCCTAAATGCACGCTCTATGAAAAACCTCCCAAATTGCATGCCTTTACTTGGGCCCAACTAATATAATGCTAATAGATTTTTACACCCTAAGGCAATACCTCACTAAACGCACGTTTGATTAAATTTTTATAGTTCTGTCACAATGCATTTAGAGGGTCTAACTGTATTTATTGACCAATTTTTCATTCATCCTCAGAGTTGTATATTAAATTTAAAAAATATTAGTCAAAATTTATTTAGTCTTGCTTACTAAAACAAGAGTTAATAAGTTTGAAAAAATAATACTTTAAAACCAACATTGTGATTGGGGAACATTCTTATCTGCATGTATTAAATTAGCATTTATTAGTTGGAGAGAGTTGATAATTCAAAAGCAGCTTGTCTAAATTGCTTGTTTGTGTGTCTGGTAAATTGTATTGATGTGACTTTATTTGAATTTTTGCCCAAGTCTTCAATTTTTTTTAACTTGCTTGTACAATTTAAGCTTTTTTATTTTTTAAATCACCAAGAAATTTATATAGTATCTTAGCTAATTCATTAGCTGATGGTCAGTTTTGATCAATTTTGTTATTTGTACTCAGAGTGATATATATGTAATCCCATCCTATGAAAAAGACATTATGAATGAATTTGTTCAATGTACAAAAAAATAAAATTAATTAACAGGAAATCTAAATTCAGACACTAAAGCAAATGAGTGTTATTAATATCTTATCTAAAACAGATTATCCAATTTCTTTACCCCAATAGTTATAAAACAATATACAAACTTTTTAGATTTGCCTTTTTTTAGATTTAGGCATATATAACATTAATCCTATAAAATTATTTTGTTTATCATGCTTCTTAATTTCCTTTCTTGATGCATATATTTTTCAACATCACTAAGATGTATTGATATATATCATTTAAATTGATCTTATCATGCTTTTACAAGTAATGCTTTTACAAGTAACCTATTGATTTTAGCTTCCAAAGGAATTTAAAGCATAAACTCAGTTTTTAATGCAGATTCTTAATACTGATTAATTTTATAAATCATTTTAATTTGAAATTTTCTATTCAATACATAGAAACATTAACCAAAATTGCGCTTGTTTAATAAAAGCCTGAAAGTAGTAATAACTTCGTAAAAATTACGTATTAAATGTCGATGCCCTTAGGTTTTCCCGAATAACTTAATTCATGAGTTTTAAAAGGTTAAATTTCTAAATTTACGTATTAAGAAACAGATTTTGATTGTTAAGCTCAAAAAAAGATTTATGAAAAATTGTCAACATGGTCTTTTTTCAGCACCTAGACCATAAATATATAATCTACAAGATTAATGTAGGTAGTTTTAAGGTCATGTAATTAAGCATTTATATCATTCTTTTGTTTGTTACTTTAAATGAGATCTATTTTTGATGAATTTAACAAAATCACAGAAATCCTATATATTTTAGTTTAGATTAATTATTAATAAAAATATAATCATATACAAGATATTCCTTAAATACAAGTTATCTTTGGCTTTTAATGTAAATTTGATGCTTGTCAAAAAATAATCTAAATCAAAATTAAAAATTATAGAGATAACAGGCCCAACCAATTATTATATAAGTTGCCAACAACATCACTCGTTTGATTCTCCATCCTAAGTAAATGAAATGACAATTTGTCAAAAAACTCAAGAAATTAACTAATTTATATGATAAAATATGGTTACCTGAATAATATAATTGGTAATTAGAACTGAAATAAACAATATAATGGTTTCAAAGGAATTAAACAACAATTCATTTGTTGATTGATAATCCAACCCAATATTATCAAAATTGGCGTAATAAGTAAAGAAACTTGCTAGCAAATGAAGAATTATAATTTTTGAGAAAGAAAATTAAAACTGAAGTTTAATTAACTTAGCTTACCATAGAAGAGCCAACAGCTATGCTAATTGCTATATTCATTTTATCTTTTCTTGCAGCGATAATTGCAGTAACATGCTATAAAAATTTTCATATTATAAAAGTGATTAAATAAAACATTATAATTGTGATTAAATAAAACATAATAATTCAAATAATACCTTAGCAGCATCTAACGATTGGCAAAATTATTAATCCAATGAAAGTTTCTGTAAAACCAAGAGTTTTTACTACTCCTTCAAATGAATTTACTAAAAATTCAGAAGATAAAGAAATAAGACCAGTTATAATGATTAAAAAAATTATAGAAGATATAAGAGATAATTGTGGCTCTTCAACTTGTTCCTATCTTGTGTAAAAAATTGTTTCTCATTATATAAATGTGAATGTGTTTTTAATTGAAATAATAAATGAAGCATGTAAACTAATAACAATATTATTGCAGTTCCACGAGATAATAATAAAGTTTCTTTATTGTCATTGCTTAAAGAAAAGTTAAATGTAGCAGGAATTATTAAGCTTATACAAGCCAAGGTCATCAAACTCAAACTAGTCTGAGCAGCAGTTTGATTAAATTTTTGAGTCTTATACTTAATGCTTCCAGTAAGAAAACATGTCCCTAACACTAATAAAATGTTTGAAATAATCGAACCTAACATAGAAGACTGAACTATTTTAATTTCTCCAGCACGCAGAGCAAAAACAGAAATAATTAATTCTGTTGCATTTCCAAAAGTAGCATTTAATCACTCTGCTTTAGCTGGTCCAGCTTTTAAAGAAATATCCTCAGTGACAAAACTTAACAAATTTGCTAAGGGAATAATTGCTAAGCAATTAAAAAAGAAAATGCATCCTGAAGGCCAATTAAAAATATAAGCCAAAATTCCTAATGGGATGAATAGTGAGCAAAGATGATATGAGAACTAGTATTAAAGAATTGAAAAATCTGTAAAATATATTAGAGGGCATTTGGGTGGTGAAATATAAACGTATTTCTTTGAATAATCAAAGTTGAACCTATAAATATTTAAGATTAGACTAATATTAAAATTTAATCGGTCAAAATCGTACAATATTTTGAGGTTCAAATCTTTACAAACAGATTTGAATAATTAGATGTAACCAAGTAAAAATTTGCTGTCCTTATAAATATTTATTTGTCATCATATCAGAACCAATTATGCGGTTTCTGGATTTTTCATTGTTTGAACAATGAAAAATCCCTAAAATCGCAAAAGTCTGGACACTAAACATTCACTATATGAAAGCTCTTCTGTCTATATAATCTAAATTAATTAGGTTAATTAGAACATATCAATATCAGCCGATTTGGGTTGACCCCAAAATCGACCAATCATGATCGTGTATTAACAAAAAAATTCTCCACTAAAATTTATTGCAGTGCGAATTTTCACAAAACCGGCCTTTTTAACTAGCCTTGCATTTATAATTAAGTACATAGAAGTTTGCGAAATTCATATATTTAGTTATAAGCCAAGTAAGTTAAAAGGGCCGTTTTTTGAAATTAGCTTCCGAATTTCCCCTTGATAGTTACCAACCCATCAAACCAACCCATCAAACAATGCCCAACCCATCCTAAAACACCCGAGTATTTTAACAAAAGGTAAAAGAAGTTTATTCAAAGAAGGAGTAGTTCACATACAATTTTAAATTAACAAAACTGAGAATAACTTTGATATGCGGGTCTTGTGACCTTGGTATATATATTGTAATTTGATTTAAGTAATGATTTTCCTGATATTGTGAATCACGTACAATATATTTAAATAAACCAAAATTGTTTATTTTAATACATACTACAGTTTTACAATAAACTATTAGTTTATTTATTATAAATAATAGTTTATAGTTCGCACCTCTAGTTTTCCTATTCATACGAAGCTATGTTAAATTGCTTATTCAATAACATATTTAGTTAATACAAAAAAAAATAATCATAGTAAATATAGAATTAAAATCTATAATCGTCTTGATTAACGACGAATTCGATGAAGAGGTCTATCTAAAGATGAGATCTTTCTATTAATTGTGAACTATACTATTAGTAGTTATTATAATAGTTTATTAACTGACATAAAAATAAAAACACATACAATTCATGATAAAATCGTAATTTATACATTTTAAATAGGGATCAGCTTTACAAAAGACCCGGCTTTAGTCATAGATTTATGTAATTCAAATGCAAGTAACTTATTTGTACTTTTTAAGGACGCAAATTACACAAGTCTCAAAATTAATCTCTCCTTTAGAGAATTTAACTTAGACACTACTTTTTGAATTAGGTAAAGAGCAAATAGGCTTCATCTGGTATATTAATTTGGTGGAAACTTCTCTCTATATCAATAGGATTTTGGCTCAAATGGTTTTTATAGTATTTTTGTTCAATAATTTTAATCATATAATTTTTACAAAAAAAATGTTAAGTCTCGCTTAAACCTAGGTGATATCTTGTGCTAAAAGTTTACGAGAATTGAAGGATAGTATATAAAACATTTATGAATTGAATTTGAATAAATTCACTTTGTTCAATAGAGTTCTGCTATTATTGCTGTATTGTCTTTGCTTTACAATACTTGATACTAATAATATCACTATGAATTTTTATAAATATGATCTTATCATTATTTGAGTGATTCATTGATTAATTATACCTCTTTTATCTGCAAGTCAAAATACAAGACATCTTCGCAAAAACGGCGATCCCACCAAAGCACTTTGTGATTACTATGAAAAACAAATAAAAGTTCTTTCCCGAACCATAAAAAACTACCTCACAAAAAATAATCATTCAAAAGGAAAGCCAATATAATTTTAAAATTATTTTGGCAGAAAGCGATAATGAACTTAAGATTAGAATATTAGATGATGAAAGTGAATATAACTCACAGATTAGAGATTTAAATAATGAACTTGGTGTGTTAAAAATAGTGATACGGGCCGGCCCGGAAATTATCGGCCGGGAATCTTCGGAATGTAGACAATAAGACAACATTGAATATGAATCTCTTATAAGGTCAAAGAAAAAAGTATTGAATAACTCCCCAATCCATGTCTAAAGTGCGATAAAGGTTGAATATCTTTCAAAATCTTTCAAAATCTTTCATAAAAAGATCGGCCCTGACCAACCGGGCCGACCCGGGCTGGCCCGGGCCGGCCTCGACCCGAGATTTTTCCATCGGTCTGTATCACTAGTTAAAAAACAACTACGCTGATTTAGAGAAACTGTATGAAGACTTACAAAAAAGAAAAGATCAAGATATGGAAACTTTACAACTATACTTAGCGAATTTAGAAAAAAAAATTGAGGAGAAAAAGGTTAAGTAAAATCAATATTCTAAGCTAAATTTAATTTTCGGGTCAAAAAAGCTAATAGTCTTTTTACTATGCTATAGGAATTAAAATTAGTTTATTTTATAATTTTATTCTTTTATTTTGTTGAATTTTATTTTTATATAATAAAGAAAATTGACACCTGTTTTCAAGTATGCGTAGATAGTTTTGTATATAGTAAACTACATTTATAGTTCAATAATTACATATTTGTATATTTGGCTTAGTTATATTTAAAAGGTAATTTATTTTATGCTTCGGCGATTTTCTTATTGTTAAACAGCATAATCTGGACACTACTCTGAATACTCTAATTTATTTCTTACTAAACAAATTGATTAAAATGAGACTTGTAAAAAATGAACAAATTCATTCCACTTCTAAAAACAGAGGCGACAGAAAGAAAAAGATCAAAATTGAAATTTTCGCTATTAATGCTATTGCGATATTTGATGCAGGAAGTTTAAAGACATTAGGAGGAAAATTCAAAATGACTATTTATTCAACCGAAAATTCTCCTAAATAAACAAATAATTTAAGAATCTGATGTCTTTGTCAACATTAATTCTAATGATGGAATACTGTACAATTTTTTATTCCAGAAGGTTACTCTCCAATTCTTGTTCATAAAAATATAATTAAATTAAATCTAAGACCGCTTAAAAATTTAGCGGTGGCTTAGCATTTGATATCTTTAGAATGTTCGCACCATATTAGTTGTAAAATGAATAAAATAAAGACATATTATTCAAACAAATAATAAAATCTCCTTAGTGTAAGGGTTTGTTTTATTAAGATGAGTATAATTCTCATAAGCTTTTTGATATATTATTTGAATTGGATCTTACAGCCTTACTTAATTGTCAGCTCCAAATCTGATAACCTTTACATATCGCTTATTTCTAGTGTTAAATTTGATCTGACCAGTTTGACCAAAAAACCCTTTAACCAATGATCAGCAAATTTATAGTTGACCACTAATTTGACCAACACTGGTCACGTGTTACACAAGTTACGTATTACACAGATCACGTGTTACACAAGTTGCACAAAGGGATAAAGTTTAGGTAACGTTGCTAAGTTAATTATAGAATAA
>CAJVPZ010001426.1:0-14523 GCA_910592135.1 Racocetra fulgida | reverse complement strand
ACAAGTTTAGCTATATCTCACTAATAAAGACCTTTGGAGATATAAAACTAGGCCGCCTATATGTAAAATTTTATTAGAAACAATTTTACTTAGGCAGCCAGAATAGGTTTATTTAGTAAAATATTAAGAAAAATGCAATTGTTTTTAGAGAAAATTTGGTACAAGTGATCGTTGGGAAGAGTTAGTGATTTGCGTCCTGCCACACCTTAATTATAACTTTATATTAAATAATGTATTGGTATATAAATATTGTAATAATATTACAACAGAGATTTGATCAGTTATCTATTTGGATAAGATAAAATTGCTATCCAAAAAGGTTTAAAAACTATATGATATTGTTAATTTATATTAAATTTTCTTTAATTCTTCAAAATAAATGTGTATATTACAATTTCAACAAACTAAGTGATTCTTTTAAAAGCATAAATTACAATAAATACAATATTTTAAAAAAGTATATATTGATTATTTTAACCAACTTTTCTCTAATAATAAATGAAAAATAAATAAAAATTAAAATAAAATTAGATAAATAAACAAAAAAATATAATTGCATTAGAAAACTTTATAGATATTATTTTTAATGCTTCTTCAGAAAACTAAAGTTTTTATAATTCTAAATCTAGAATGTAACAAAAAAAATTATTAAAGAAAATATAATGAATCCAAATGGTAACAAATGCTCAATAGTATTAATTAAAAACTTTGAGCTATTGTATAAATTGAAGAAAGATTATAAAAATTTTAAAATATTTTAAATATTTAAAAAAACTGTAATTATAATACTTATTAACTATAATAAATATTACATTTATTAAGTTTGTTTAAAATAAATAAAATTAATTTATTATTTATTATTATTGTTTTGTCAGTTTATAAATTTTTGTATTTATATTTTATAAATTTTTGATAATTAATATATTTGTTATATACTGTTTAAAACTTTTTTGAATAGTGATTTTATCTTGGTTATACATCTGATATATCAAATACAGATATGATGCAGAGGTGATAAACCAATTATTAAGTGTCCACAATTTGATTTAATTTGATTTGTTTTGATATTTAATATTAAATCAAATTCAAATACAGAAATTTCAAATTAAATCAAATTCAAATTGATAAGATATTTTATTTATTTGACAAATATTTGAATATTTGATTTAATTTTTATTGAAACTATAAATATAATAGCTATTTATACAAAACTTTATACTGTTATAATACTGTGGCCTTCTTAACAGCAGTACTATAATAATGACACAGCTATAGGGATCCTTCACAGGTTTATAGTGATGTCTAATAGGTAAGTATAATTTCTGCTTCTTGAAAAAACTATACTCTTCTGTCTATAGCAGTTCGAGCAGACAATAGTTTATAGATAAAATATATATTTATTAAAAATAAGTAAGATAGACTATTCTTAGGTTTCTATTTCTAAAGAATCCTATAATATTACAAGAGAGAATTTAGAGAAGAGGGAAGTCTGGGTTTAAGGTAGATAATAAACAGGTCTAATATTAACTTGAGAAAATTTACAGCCTTTTTATATCTTTAAAGCTAATTGCTAATTGTTATAGCTAAACATAGTTTACTTAGTGCTAAACGTTAATTGTAATCATTAATCATTAAGTATTAAATGTTAATCACTAATCACTAAGCATAATTGCTAATTGTTAATTGCTAAACATAGCTAATAGTCACTAATTATTAATCACTAAGCGTAATTGCTAATTGTTAATTGCTAAGTGTAATTACTAATTGTTAATCACTAAGCATTAAGCATTAAAGCTAATCATTAGACATGTCTTTTTAAATTCTTTTTTAAGATATCTATAATAATAACTAATAACTAATAAAATACAAATATTAAAATAATAAAATAATCTTAAGATAAAATAATAAAATAAAACTGTTCTATAACAATACTTTTTTTTATTTTGACTAAGAGTATTTTGATTAGAAAAGCATTTTTTACTTAATATATAAAATTGATTAACTTAGTAAATTTTTTGTAAATTAAAGATTTTAAAAAAATAATGAAATTTTAAAAATTTTAAAAATTTTCAAATACTATTTGATTTGATTTAATTTGATTTGATTAAATCAAATTCAAATATAAAAATTTTAATTAAATTAAATTCAAATATACTTGATATTTGATTTGATTTTAAAGAACTCTATTAATTATATTTAAATTTATTAAGAGAATTGCTATTTGCATCATAATTTTGCTATTTATACTATTAATTTAACTAGAATTAACCCTAATTCTGATCAAACTAATAGTGCAAATAGTAAAAACTATAGTGCAAATAGCAGTACCTTTTATTAAAATTAATTAATTATAGATAATACCAATCAGCCACATCTTTAATTATATAATTTATATTTTAACTAACCAATCAGAATTAAATATGTGAAACTAATAAAAAAAGATTATAGAGAATTATCTTTTTTAAATAAATTAATCTAAAAAAAATATAATAGTAATAGTATTATGATTGTGATTATACAGTATGAATCATCCTAGATAGCTTTCAAAAATGCAGTAATATAATTATAATACAACCACTATATATATATACAGAATCAATATTGGATTACAATCACTAAAAAATAATTAATAATACTATATATAGTTAAAAGAGAGCCAATAAGTGGTACTAACTAATTCATATTACTGCAATTTTAAAAGCTATTCTAGATGATTTGTGATTATATAGAAGTATTTTTATATTAAAAAATTGACTGCATAAAATTATGTAATTATATAAAGTTTGTGATTATATAGAAGGTGATTGTATAGAGGTATAACTATATATATAATTATATATAATTATACAAGAGTATATAAAATATATGAGTATATAAAATATATAAAAGTATATAAAATATATAAAATTTATATAATTTATTTTATTAATTATTTTAACTCTTGTAATTGTTAAATAATTAACTTTAAAACTCTTAGGAATGGCTATATTGAGGATTTAAATATCAGCTCTCTTATTTAAAAAATCAAATTTACTATGCCTTTAATTGCTCTTGCAATATTTTACATTTTTTAAATCTATAAAAGCAAAATAGTTTTAAAAAAGCATCATTATATTGTAATAATGTCAGAATTTATTTTATTAATTAAGCTATATTATGGGTTAAAACCCAACTAATGATTTACTGCACTTTTCAAATTACTGTGTTCATCAAATGATCACCCATCACATGATAATCTGGAAATTTTTCTTAAATTCTTATTTTTTTACAAATTTCTACTCAAATATTAACAATTCCAAAGATATTCCAATTCTTTACCAAAACATCCATTAGTATTCTAAATTTTGTAATTGCAGGACCAGACAATCACAAAAATTTCCATGTTTTTTTTTGCTAATTTTAAATATTCCCATTATATTCTATTTTTTTATAATATTTTAAATGTATACTAGATTTTTTAGTTTTATAACCAAGCAGTAATAAAATTTTTCAGTTTTATTTTTGTTAGTTGAACAGGCAATTATAGGTTTTTTTTTTTTTTGAACTTATGTAAATTAATACTAATATGCAGTTTAGAATGCTATGTTCTTTTAGTGAAGACCTTAAGTGGTGCATAGTCTACTTGTACTATGATAGTTATTCAAAAAAAGAAATTGCATCCACCTTATACTTAAGCATATCATTAGTAAATAAAGTTTTGAGAATATACCGAAAGTGGGGCACGGTTATTTACCTATGGCACCAAATTCCTGGGCCCCGAAAAACTTTTAATAGAAATGATATAAATGTATACATGGTTTTATTTGTTTTATAGTAATTGCACAATTATATATTTATTTTTACTAATTATTTTATAATTTAGATTTTACAGCAGATTGTTAGAGAAAAGGTCGATTGGTACTTGGATGAGTTTGTTTGTAAAATGGAACAACGTACTGAAAAATCTGTATCAATCCTGATATTATAGAGATCTCTGGCTTATTGTGGCATCACACGAAAAAAAGTTTTTTTTTTTTTTTTTTTGTCTTTTTAAATATTACTATTCTATAATACACATATATTTTTGAATAGCTTCAAAAAGAAGCCAAAGAACGAAACGAACTTGTGAGAAGTGCATTTATGGTACGTATTGATGCCCATTATCGGCCCGAGCAATTAATCTTCATAGATGAGTCTGCTAAAGACAAACGTACTATAACAAGAGGTTATAGTTATTCGGAAATAGACATCTGAGCAAAAAAAAAGTGATATTGTACGTGGAGTTAGGTATACAATTTGCCCAGCCTTAACTCTATAAGGAATAATTGCTGCTGATATTGTAGAAGGCAATTATACGAAACTTAGATTTAATGATTTTGTTATAAATCAAGTGATATATATTATCACTAACTTGTAGATTTCAATCATACCTAAAAATTTGGATTTTTTTTTTGAACTATAGTTACCGCAAATGAATTCGTATCCATATAACAATAGTGTTTTAGTTATAGATAATGCATGTATTCATCACGACAATGAATTGTATAAATATTTGGATGCATTCGGAGTGTGTGTAGAATTTTTTCCATCTTACTCATCTGATCTTAACCCAATTGAGTTAGCATTTTCTTTAATCAAAGGGTATTTGCAATGATATTGCTATTTTGTTAAAAATTCATATGATCCGAAATATTCGCTATTAGTCGCATGTTCACAAATTGCACTGGAGATTGCAAAAAATTTCTTTGAAACTTCTGGATACAAATAAGATGATTGTATTCTGCAATATTATTAATAAATACATAAAAAAAATTGAAAATCTAAAACTAATTAGTATTTTTCAAAACATTGGCCTTCTTACTATCAATCAGTGTTTCAATAACAATGACCAACTTGATACATTCCAACAGAGTTACCCATTTCTGCTGATTTTTGATAATACATATACATGAATGTCTTATTATATTCACCCTTTTCAACTCCAATTCTAGTTTGATAACAATATCCATTATATACCCATATGAATTCTCTATTTCTGCTGCTTTTTGATAATTTGTGAATGCCTTATATTCATTCTTTTCTTATATAACTGTATGAATTTCCTATTTCTGCTGATTTTTGATAATTTGTGAATGACTTATGTTTGTTCTTTTCAGTTTAATTCCATTTTGATATAATATCCAACATCATATGAACCCCGTATGAATTCACATTTCAGTAGATTTTGGGTAATAGATGACTGTCTTAAAACAATCTTCTGTTCCAATTCTATTTAGATAACAATTCATCTCTGGTGACTTTTTATTATTCAAAGGCTTTGTATTCATCATGCTCGACCAATTTCACTTTTAGATTCTAGTAGTCAAAGACTTTGCATTCATTTTTATAGGTTCCAATTCTGTTTTTATAACACCAACTAACTACTCTAATTGTAACTGTATAAAACCACCCACATGTGCAATTTTTTATTTACATTCATATTTATGCAAATATCTAAATTCGCAATAAGATTAACTTTATTATTATAACAAGCTAAATATTGAAATGCCAAAAAAAAAAAAACTTACAAATGATATATTTATAGTTTATAGTACCATCATCTTTACTAAAAGCATATATTTTGCTACAAATATATAAATTTTGCCTAATGTTTTATTTGTTGACTAATATATGTAATATATATTGAATATATTGAATGTTGAGATATTTCCACTATGCATTTCATATAGGTAAAAAACAAATGCACTATTACCAAAACTTTTCCTGCTATTATAACCAAAAATTAGATACCATTTGTCTATCTTTTGGTATTTGATATTTTTCCGAATATTCATGCAGAGTTTCTTGTGCACTGATAGTATCTACTCTACATAGTGCAAATTGCTCATCCGTTAGTCTTCTCAATTGTTTTACTAAAACTCATTGCATGTTAAATTTTTCCAAAAAATTTTAATAATAACACACAGTTTCTTCTTTTTCATCTACTTCCTTTAAAAACTCTTTCATAGAAGGTAAAGTAGAAGAGATATATGGGTTAGGGTGAATAGTTGGAGGTTGCATAGAAATATGGGGTGATGTTTGATATACATTATATGGGGTTGGTAATAATGGTTGATGCAATTGAAATGCTTGGGATCTGAAAGCCAAATTATATTGTAGTAGCAATGGTGGTAAAACTAATGGTGTTTGCTGTGGTGGAAATGGTGACAAAACCTGTGCTTGTAGTAATAGTTGTAACAGTTGCACTTAAGGTGATGATAGTTGTACAAGTTGTATTTGTGGTGGTTGCATAAATTGTACTTGTGATCGTTCAGGTGGTATTTGTGATAGTTGTGGTTGTATAGATTGTGCTTGTAATGATGGTAGTGATGATAAAACTGATGGTGACATAGTCGGTGGTGATAGTAAATGAGAGGATAATGTTGAACGTGGCTTTTTGGATGATATACTGGCATAGAAAAAAAGAGGATGCGTAGGAGGATTTTTGATTGTAGCCAGTTCTTTGTTCTAAAAAAATATACATAAAGTAAAATAAATTTTTATAAACATTACTACAAATATTATAATTTACTATATCAGATGCCCATATCGAGAGCATCATAAAAGTAATTCTCACATACAGGTCTTTGTAGTTTTCTTTATTAAGGTAGAGACGGTTGTGCACATTACAATGGTATTCATTCCTAATTTTTAAAACATTTTCAGCGATTTCTTTATCATGTGATGATAAAGATGATACACCTGGAACTCGATTATTATTTTTAAATTTTTTTGGTTTTTCAGTATCTTTACATTTGCTTAAATCTAATTCCTACAAAAAAATTAATTCATAATGATAATATTATCATAAGAATATATGTTTCAGAGCCAATTGGTGGCTATAACTAGTATTGATCAGGATCGTATATTTACTTATAAATGTATATGCATACCCAAACCCTTTTGATGTACATATATAGGTATGTACGCAGTGTTGAAAATTTGTTGTGCACGTATTGTTATTTGCACAAAATTAATAATATACTGTGCAATGCACAAAAAATAAAATAACATTTATATATAAAAAAAATTTGCTGCACAAAAATTTTGTGCAGAATTTTTAATACTGAATTATGTATGTACATATTACATATATAGGTATTTACAGTACATATGTATCTTTTTTTTTCGTTTATTTTGAGTAGACAATTGCACAATCATAACATAAATTCCGATATTACTTTTTCTAGCAACTAACTTTATATATTCAGATTTGAACTTGATAAAATCTTGTTCATCGGCCAACTGAGTACCGGCACCTGTTTCTCTTTGCGTTTTGAATATTACAGAGTAATCATTTGGCATAATGGTATTATCCTTAGTTACTATAAGAATTTTATTATGAATGGATAAAAGAAATTCATCGACTGTAGATACAGTTTCTTTAAACCATTTAGTGGGTAGTGAATTTTCGTCTGCTGTTTTAACAAATAATTTATAATCTACTACAAACTTGGGTTCCTCATCTTCACTACTCATTTCATCTTCGTTAACTCTATCTTCACTTGCTGCTACAGACGTTGGTAGGAAAGGTGATCTAATGATTTCCTATAAAATAAAATAATTATATATTAATAAATATATATAATATAATAATTATATATATTTGTAATAAAAAAGAATATATTACTTTGTTATTTCCTTTATTTTTTTTTAATGTATCTGCATTTTTTTTAACATTACTGTGATTCAATTTGATTAAAACATTGTGGCATTATCCACAAAAAGAAAACTGAACTGATTTTTTCAAATTTATTTGATAATTATATTCCATAACTCTTCTATGAATATATTCAAACTTGGGTGCAGCCAAAATAGGTTCATAGATGCATGTATACGCTTGTCTCACTTTTTCCATTCTATTATTTTTTGTTGGAACTAGAGATAATTTACATTTACAAGTAGTATTGTGCAAATTGACTGCACAGTACAGACACTTCCTGCACCCAAAGCAAGTTCTATGGTAATATTTAAGTTTAGTGTTGGCAGCATCTGCCATTATTATGTTTGATTTATTTGGCAAAAAATTTTTGGATTTATTTGGAGAAAAATTTTGAATTTATCTGGAAAAAATATTTGGATTTATTTGAAAAAAAAAAGATTTATTTTGGAAAAAAATCAAAAAAATTACTATTTTGGGGAATTTGGATTCCAGATTCCCAGATTCCCGTGTGGTGTGTGATGCATGAAATTCGATGATCACAGCAATTTGAAAAGCGCAGTAAACCGGGGTAAAATCGCCACCCAAAAAAGTTCAAAAATCATGATATTGTCAAGTCCATCATGATTAGGATAATGATATTTATAAAATATTAATTGATTAAGTGATTTTTTTTCTTCAATTCTTCAAAATGAAAAGCGCCTCGACAAACCAATGATTCTTTTAAAGGTATAAAATTCAATAAATACAACAAAAAAAATTGTTGAGGAAAGCATAACTGATACGTAATAAATCCAAATCGTAACAAATGGCTCGATAGTATTAATAAAAACTTTGAGCCATTGCATAAATTGGAGGAGGATTATAATCATTTTAAAAGGCAATGGAATATTCCAAATACTTAAAAAACCGTAATCATAACACAGTCGACTTTGGGTATAATAAACCCTCCTATAACGAACTCTGGATATAATGAACTCTAAATTTTGAAATTTCATAATAGTTCGGTATAAAAAGTGGCATGGTTCTTAAGAAAACATAATATATAATTTTATATAACGAATTTTTTTTCCTTCCAAAATATTCAGTTCGTTATAGAAAGAGTTGACTGTACTTTCTGGCTGTAACAAATATTACGATTATTGGAGTTTATTCGAAATAAACAAATTGTTTATCGTTATTGTTTTAGTCTATAAAGTTTTTTTCGTTTGTATTTTTTGTTCAAGTTACATGATTTTTTGGTGCTCTATATTTGTCCCCGTGATGTTCGAAACTTTTTTGGGTGGCGATTTTACCCCGGTCCATGAAATCCAAGTGAAGCAGATTATATATATTT
The DNA here is from genome assembly GCA_910592135.1 of Racocetra fulgida. NCBI lineage: Eukaryota > Fungi > Glomeromycota > Glomeromycetes > Diversisporales > Gigasporaceae > Racocetra > Racocetra fulgida. The sequence goes on along the minus strand of CAJVPZ010001426.1, from coordinate 5,509 downwards.
TTTATATAACTAACACAGAATCTTTAAATATTTATCACAAAAAAATGCAGAAAAGGTAATTTTTAATGCACGGAATTTTTGCAGATTTTGATTTTGTCACGGACGGAATTCCTGCACCCAACTAACTCTTACCCTAATTTTTATCAAATAGTCAAAAACATATGACGGGTTTTTATTTTTAACTACCCTTGAAATTTCTTGGGAAGAACCTTCAAATGCTAGAGAATTTGCGAAATGATACTTAGAAATTAAACTGACAACTTCTTTATTGTTAAATAAGTCTAGAAAGCAAATTTTACTTATAAGTGCGTCGATCATTTGACACGCTATTAAAATTTTACGACATATCGATCGATTGATAAGACATTTACGCGTGCATGTAAAATTATTGTGCTCAAAGGTTGAAATTACATGAAATCTAATTTAATTATATAATACGGCATCAACTATTTTTTAAACCGTTTCTTTTACAATATTATGAGGAAACTGCATTTTTCAACAAGATCGAATGCCCACACATATATAAAAGAATAATATGAATATAATTGATAAGTTGTGTTTTGTGAAGAATTGTAAGCATGTCCTTCTTTGGAGAAAAACAAAGTCTTTTTTATACTTTCTAATCAATTAGAGGAAAAAAGTCTTTAGTTCTAATTAATTAAAGAATGACGTTTTCTTTTATTTATTCCTATATATGTTTGTCACAACTTTGTTTTACAAGACAAAGACAAATATGCCAACCCAATTTTATCATTAACTCTTATTTGTCTTCTTATGTCGTTTAAGGCTTTACTTTAACAATTAATCCAGCACAACACATAATATAATGTACGAAATCCGAGACAAACTAAGCTTTTAATAATTTCTTAAAAAATATATATAACACAAAAATACTATATATATACATATAGATATTGTAAATTTTCAACAATTACTATAAATCGCACCAGTGGTGTATAATTTTTATTATATAATTTTGTTGTCAATACTTAAGGTTAGGGTTAAAAGTTATTAAGATAAAAGTAGAAGCTATAGACTAAGAATTAAAGCTTAATACATTCGGTCTTGGTAATTTAGACAGTTTTTAGAAATAGCAACTGTGGTGTTATATACCACTGGTGATTTAACAATGCCGTAAAACAAACTATGGAAATTGTAAAATTTCATATATAAAATAAACTATGGAATCTTTCTTTTCATTTATCTCTAATTAATTGAAATTGGCAGACTATTTGCGTTGCCATTAATGTTATTTGTAGTGCTTTTACGATTTTTCTTGTCTTCTTGTGCTTCTACAATCATTTCTAGTCTTTTTACAATCTCTCTTAGTGCTTCTACAACAGTTTCTAGTCTTTTTATAATCTCTTTTAATGTTGCCGCAATTTTTAGTTCTTCTTGCGGTTCTCTTTGGTTTTCTTGTAATTTTCTAATTTCTTCTTGAAATTCTTTAATTTCTTCCTGTAGTATTTTTATCTGACGAGTTAATGCATTAACTACATCTTTCGTTTCATTAATTGCAACCGATATCACCCTTGCTTGCTTTTCTAGAGAATTTTTTACACTATTGATTACTTCTTTGTTTTTGATTCCAACTTGATCCACTATTTTTTCTATTTGCTCTTTCTGTTCTTCTAATTGGTCATATATCAATTTTCTTATATGCATGTTAGAATTATAATTCAAATAATAAGAAATTATCGTTGTAATTTTTTCAGGTTCATTATCACCAAAATGTTCAATTAATCTGCTTAAAGATAGAATACAAATTGCAAATACTATTTTGGTAAGATTAGAATTGGTACTAATTAAATATCCTGATAAAATAGCTGGATAAATAACTAGTGTAGAAATAATAGCACGATTCAAGGCAAAAATAAGCCCTTCCAATCGATTCATTGCGTTATTATTCATGACAGAAATAAGATAATCCAACTTATTCCATGGAAACTCTTCTTTTTTTTGAGTATCGTCCTTTTGTTTTTTAAAACAACTACGAATTGAATCTTTCAAATATTTAATTGATGTTTTAAAGAACTTAATCCACTCAAATTTTTTCTTTTTGTTCATTTCTTCTATCTTTTTCGTCATTTTTCGATTAGATCGAAAATAATATATGAAACTTAAAAAACTTAGCCCAAAACATGTACAACATACTGAATAATTTAATGTATTCAGCGATTGACAGTTATCAATTCCGAAATTGTTTACGCATAGTTTACCAATTTGCTTAAAAGATAGCATATTGTCAGAATCCATATCATTTCCAATTACCAATTTACTATATCCAAGCATTAGAATTATGGACAGTATGGCCACTAACAAGTAAACAAGACTTATCATGAAATACGTCTTTTCTTTCACTTTAAGAAAAGAAATAAAATTCAGTTGAGATTTAAAAAAACAAGTTATCACGGATACGTATCCAAATACTAAATTAATGGTTGTCTTATTATAGTGTGATAACCATTGAAATGCACTAAGAGATGGGTTCATAGCAATGGAAAAAACTATGATAGAATCATCAAACCAGTTTATAAAGGATGATGGGTTTCTTTTTTCATTTTTAAACCCTTTGAAGAGCAAAATTACTACCGTTGGGAGTATTCCAATAATAATTGTATTAATTGCATCATTTCCTGGATCATATTGATTATTTGATGCCATCTTATGAATAATTAGTGATTGAAAAACACGATCGTGATGTCAAATATTTCAGCGCTACTAACGTTAAGTGTTCTTAAAAAAGAGTGCCACTTTTTGAAACATATTTGCATAAATACGTAATCACTCTGTCATCATTTTTGATCAGGGTCACTTAAAAACGATAGTTATTAAAAAAGGGGGGGCCAAATTTTCTGACTTCTGAAACACCCGGTAGCACGTGCATGTTGTGCTCTTTGTCTATTATTCACCCGTTAACCCTTAATATCAAATATAATAATAATTATGATAATGACTTTTAACTATAGATGGGTTAATGTGCACACAATTGTTAAATTTAAATATGTATAACACTAACACAAGATTAATCGCTTGTTCATAACTATTATAGCGAAAACCTTATGGTCGCATGACGGAGATTTATTTTATTTTTTTTTCCTTATTAGATTTTTTCCGGGCTTATTACCCGAGAATTCATCCAAAAATGTAGTTTGAATTTTAAAACTAAAGAAATGCGATAAAAGTGATTAGCAACAAGTAATCCTCGTCATTTCATCGTAATATAACGCATTTATTCCACTGTCACATTTAAGGGGCAAAGCATCTATATATGCCACTGGGGTTATTTCATTATTTTCCTGTCCCGGCGAAAACAATTATTTATAGCAAATTTTAGTTTTTAGTGTCGGTCTGAAGTAAATAAATTTTATGTAAAATAATGTAAGCGTAAATACGTGTCGCAGATCATAGATTAAATGAAATGAGGGGTTTCTATTTGACCCTCTAAAACCCATTTATACTTGTTTATTATAAAACTTGCTTCTAAACCCTAATCCTAACCCTAAAAACAATCACCCCAAAAATTTGTATTTTTCGGTGGCTTGTCTATTTTACACTATTCCTCATTTCATTTTAATCTGAATTCATTTTAATCTGCCGCAATACGTTTATGCTGAGGCATAGATCACATAATCTGAAATTGTTTTATATCCCCGAATTTAAAGTTTGGCTTGATTTAGAGTTAGAAATATTAACATTCTTCTAATTCATAAAAATAAAAATACAGTAATTCCAAAAATTAAATCTTTTAATAAATGTAACGTACTGAATGATTAGATTGTTAGAGAACTAGTACATTATATTCCATTGCGGCTAATTTTTTTATACAATTAATAGCATTCTAGGTAAGTATATAAAAAAAAATCAATAAACATAAAAACTACTCTAATGCTTGAATTTTTGTTCAATGAAATTTTAAAATTTTAAATTAACAAATTAATACCATCCAACCAATAAAAAAGTAAAACAAGAATAATGGATATACAACTAATGTACGTCTATTTCCCAAATGAGATGTCGTGAGAAAGTTAACTGAAGCTAATAAGGTTGATAAAATAATTAATAAAATCGAGTAATATAAGTCAAATCCAATTAAAATGATTCTTACCCCAAGATGACCATGCGAATGCCATTATTGATAAAGGTAATCTTATATAGTGATTCCTTATAACAAGATTAAAAAATGCAACTACAACTAACGGAAAGATGCAATAACCAAGAATGCAAACGCTTTGAAAGAATGAGCTAAGTTTTTTTTTAGTCAAAAAAAAAAAAAAATAATCATAATTAATTAATCATTAAGGAAACCTTTTGAATAAATTACTGTAATTACAACATACATAGTGCCTCCTAAAAGTTTCGCGTTTATCGTTACAACAACCGCTCCACACCACACAATAACGAAAACACCAGTGAACACCATAACTTTTTGTGAATCATCAGTATTTAAACTTAGGACCCTTATATCATGATATTAGAAGAAAATTAAATAACCATTATTAAAAAAAAAAAAAAAAAAAACATATATAATCTTCCTAAAAACTACTTACAAGGCCAGCGCCAGACAAAGAATTAATGGGCCCCATAAATCCCCTTTCAAATAATATTGAAAATACGTTCTGATTTAATCAAACATAATGTAATAAGATCAAATAAAAATAAAATAAATTTACAATCTCGTAAGACATCTGTGTTGCCTTTAGGACTAAGGACATGTCGCAATTTAAGCCCAATATTCCGCAAGTCTCTAAGCTTTAAAATATTAAAAATATTGAAATTATCAAATTAATTTTACACGAATTAAATATGAATTAATTAACCTGTAAATTTTAACATACAATAGTTTCCGATACTGGCTCATCAAGAGTATCTGCAGCAAAACGTCTGGGACTATAACCGATCGTCCCTGTCACTGAAGGTTGTGGAGTTATATTAATGGTTGTCGATTTTGGTGCACTTTTGGGCTTGTTAGACGATACACGAGCATAAGGTGACGAAAGGTCTACATCATCAGGCTCTATTATCGTATGATGATCTGTTGGAATATCTGATGAAATTTCAAAGGGATTAATATACGTATCCCCAAATGTGTGAAGAGGCGAATCACTTTCTGATAAAGGAGTTAGCGGCATAGCAACTGTTTTTCTGTGAATTTCAAACAACAATGTCAGAAAAAAAAAAGTTAAATATGACACGCACTTTAATTAATGAATTTATGGCCTTTGTCACATTTCATCAGGCTAACTTGGCTTTTTTAGATCAGCACATATGGTTACTTAGATTCTCGTATCCTATTTTTTATGTTTCCTTTTGTCCAAACTTGTTTTATTTAAATTTTTCGTTGTCCACGTATATTAATAAGCCTGAGTCGAAATTGACAAGGATACCAGATATTTAACTTACTTGTATTCACACGGCTTTAGTCTTTATTTTACAACTAGACGAGAAATATATTTTTATTGGGTAAATTCGATAAATTAAATTACATGACAGCCAATCACAACATTAC
>CAJVPZ010001425.1:0-14525 GCA_910592135.1 Racocetra fulgida | reverse complement strand
TTTTCAACTTACACAGTATGCAAGTATTTTTAATTTTCTACCTATACAATATACCTTTTATAATTTTATATATATTTCGTGCAGTCTTTTTTTTTAAAAACTTGCATATATGCATAAATTTTTTACAAAATTATTGCATATTAAAAAAAAACTTGCACACACGCATGTCAATTTTAAACCCTGCTTGCAAGTAATATATGTTAGTTAAAATAAGATTTACTTACATGTGTGTTAACAACTCTATATCAGGCCCTAAAGGTTATAAAGCCATATACCCGAAGAGTTCATAAACTAATCGAATTCTTTAGATCACCAAAACAATGTCAATATCTCGACCAAGCGCAGATTGAATTAGCTCAAAAGCGTGGTAAGGCCACTTCGGTTCCAGTTCAATTATTCGATTCTGATGACCATCCATTATCTGAGGTGGAACAAGGCAATAATGACAATTTAGAAATACCTGAAACAAATATTAAAATTCTGCGTGCTATTAGTGATGTAAAAACCAGGTGGAATACTACATATAAATCCTGGCAAAGGCTACTAGTATTGCGTCCGGCAATTGATTGGCTTGCTGCAACCTTACCTTTAGGAGATGAGGTGGGTGTTAAAGAAGATTCAGATAAGTTAAATCATCTTATGTTAGAGGATAATGAGTGGAAGTTGTTACAAGAATTAATAGAAGTGTTCAAGCCATTTGATGAGTTAACAACTTATCTTAGTGGGATTAAATATGCTACTCTTTCAGCAGTCAATCCAATAATTGAAGCATTAAAACTTGAGTTTGTCGACTATGATATGTTAACATCGGATGAATTTGAAGAGGGTGCAACTAATATTGAAGGTAAAAATAAGTCTTATTTTTATTTTTATTTTTTGAATATTAAATATTAAATATTAAATTGGTACTTAAGATGAAATGTCATCTGAAAATGAAAGTTTTGAAGACGATAACTCGGATGATACAAATGTTCAACAATCGGCTGTAAAAAAGACTAACCGCAAAAAGTTACCTTCAAATGAAAAAATAATATTAGAAGTTCGAAGTGCCATTTATAATTCTCTTAATCATTATTGGCATGATCCTGGTGATATTGGATTAATTGCCACATTATTAGATCCACGATTGAAATTAATGACACTGTGGTCAAACGAAGTGAGAGCTAATACAATTGATAAACTACGTGCTGAATTCAAGTCTTGGCAAAGTACTGTTATAAATAAAGAACCAGTTGAAGACAATAACATTGAAACATCTCCACCCACACCTACCTTTATAAAAAGAATATTTAACCACAGTCAAAGTCGAATGAGCAGTGAAGTTGAAATAGACAATTATTTAAATGAAATGATTACACAAATTCCACACGATACCACAGATGTTTATAAGTGGTGGCATACTAACCAGCATAATTTCCCTGTATTAAGCAGAATGGCAAGAAAATATTTATCAATTCCAGCTACATCCGTTCCAAGTGAACGGCTTTTTTCCGATGCTGGCAACCAAATTACGCCCAAAAGAACCCGTCTATCGCCTGAGGTCGTTAATGAATTGTTATTTGTCAAGCGAAATAGCATGTATTGTAGCAACGCTTGGGTCTAAAATCAAATAAGATAAATAAATAGAATAAATTGTTTACTTAATAGAAGTTGAGAAAACATACTTAAAATGAATAGAGTAGTGAAAATTATTGAATAGTTCAAATATTATAAAATTTTCAAGTGCACTAGTTATAAATTAACATTAAAGTGAAAATATATATCTCTTTGGAATATAAAATATAAAATGAGTTATATAGAAATTAATCCTTATTGTTCCAAACTCAACGAAATCACAGGCACGAAAGAGTTTATAAAAAGCCAACTAAAAATGTTGGACTAAATTAGAAGAATATGTATAGCCTTAACCGAGTAACACGGGTAAAATATTATACCCGAGTATACCCGTCGATCACTCGGGTAACCCGCAGGTATACTTGCCGGTTAACCGAGTAACGTTTTTTTGACCGAGTACAATCACTAAAAATGCGTACAAATTCAAATATTAATTGACAAATGTAAACTAAATAATGAAGAATTTTATGATATATCTAGAAGTCAAAATCATTATTCTGAGAGACTGTTGCAGCAAGAATTAATTATAAATATGGTACACATTATAAAGAACATAATTGTTGCAATAAATTTAATAATTTAGTAAAAGAGTATAAGGTAAATATATTATTTTTTATTTTTTTAAAATTTTTTTAATTTTTTTTTATTTTAATTTTTTTAATGCTAACTAATAATATGATTTTTTTTTAATTTCATTATTTTAGAATATGCAATTATATATTGAAGGTAGTTCAAAAGACAAATTAACTAAAAATAGCCATAAATATTACTATGAGTTCAGCATCCATTTTTGAGAAAAACCAGATATATTTATTTATTTTTCTTTTTATTAAATTTATTTAAATTTCTAACTAAACCATCTTAATTTGTCTTTTTTAGTAACTGAGTTTGATTAAATGCATATGCAGAATTTAGCTGCACAATAGAATTCATCAACTTCATCAGCAACAAGTTTATCAACAAGGTGTACTTTTAAATAGGATCTGGTTTACTGAAATGTTTGAAACTTGAAAGTTCTACTGAAACTCAAAAGTTCTACTAAAACTTGTAAATTCTACTAAAACTCAAAAGTTCTACCAAAACTCAAAAGTCTTACTAAAAACTCAAAAGTTTTACAAAAACTCAAAAGTTCTACTAAAACTCAAAAATCCTATCTAAACTCAAAAGTTCTACCAAAACTCATAAGTCTTACAGAAATCAAATTTCTTGCTGAAATTCAAAACTCTTACTGAAACTTTTACCAAAACTTTTACCAAAACTTGAAAGCAGTAAAATATATTTTGACTATCCAAAGGCATTTTTGATACTGTCCAATGTCCAAGTGTCCAGAGCATGTCTAAGCTTTAATAATTAATAAATTTGTTTAAAAAATATATAATTATATTTTTTTTTAGATGCTAAACATATTTTACTTAGAAAATAATATAGATTATATTAATAAAATTTTGAATAATTTTAATTTATTTAATTGTTCAAAATTGTCCAAAGTGTCTGAACTTACTGTCTATGCTGTTCCATAATAACACTGCTTGAAAGTTTGAAACTCTTACTGAAACTCAAAAGTCCTACTAAAACTCAAAAGTCTTAATGAAAGTCAAACCCTATTTTCACTCTAGTAAAGGCATTTTTCAAATATATTACATTAAAAGACTAATCAAATCTTGAGATATAATGATTTTAAAAAATCACATGACCACTCTACTTGAAATTGACTAATGGCATTGTGAATAAGAATTTACCTATTACTGATTTTAAGTAGTGTGATAATGTGATTTTTTAAAATATATATCAAGATCTGATTGGTCTTTGTTGAAGTCTGCATACCAGGAACAGAGTATAAAGTATGTAGTGTATGGTTTACAGGCATTTAAAATGCTGTGTCTCTTTTGTGTCTGATTGGTTAATCTATCTTTGTGACTTCTAAATGTATTTCTATATTTGTATATACTCTATGGGGCTTTTGATCTGCTGTATCGCATGCAAAAAAAAAAATTGCATATTAAATATACGTATTTGTTATCAGAGAATAATCTAGACTACTATAATAATATGATATATTTCTTTGTTTAGTAATTTATTACTATTTATTCTTGTAGTTTTGAACTGTGATATGAATATAAAATTATTACTGTATAGACCTTCCGGTTTGTTGATCTTATAACATCTAGTACATGATCATATGGCGGCTTCGTCACCAACTAGTAATTAGATATGGCATTAACAGACACTGACAATTTTAAATACATGCTTAATTAAATTAAAAAATATATATTAAAATGGTATTCTATTTGTTTTGTTCATAGTTCTTGGCTTTGCTTGAGGTTTAAGTTTTTTATGTTTTGCCTCACTTCTCTTGGCTAGGCTTTAAACTTTACATGTTTTACTATATGTCAATAATCATTAATTGCTAACTTAAAGTTTAATCAAGATTCACAATAATGTAGATGCAATTTAAACATAGATACTAAAACTTTATATATGGGAGGCTTTGCTATTCAGTTTTAGCTAACTAATAATTAGAATATCAAGTGAAGCAGTAAAACAATGCTCTATTTGATTAACATTTTAAACTTAATTAAAAAATTTTCTCTTTTTAATGAAATAAAGCACAAGTACATAAAGCTGGTTTTGAAATAATCAATGCAATAACTTTCAGCCTCGATTCAAGCTCAGTTTTACATTTATTATGCTCTGCCTCACTTCGCTCGGCATTGTTTTAAATTTTAAATATATCAATTGCACCACATTGTAAATTCAAATTTTAATTAGGATTGATTGTTATATGGATAATAACTTATTATTAAAATTGATAAAATTAAATATAGAAGCAAACAGAAACTTATGTCAAAACTGGTTTAACCTGTAACTCTCTGAAAATCCACTTTCTGATCCTGGTTTTGTGTGACAATGTTGCGCAGCTACTTATTACATAATATGTTTAAAAAATGAGTTTTGACTTTGGTAAAAGTTTTGACTTTCAGTAAGAGTTTGAGTTTTGGTAAAACTTTCAAGTTTTGGTAAGACTTTTGAATTTTGGTAAGACTTTCAAGTTTTGGTAGTACTTTCAAGTTTTGGTAGAACTTTCGAATTTTGGTAGAACTTTCGGGTTTGGGTCATAATCCCGACAAGCGAAATCCCGACAGGTCATAATCCCGACAAAAAAATCCCGACAGCAAAAATCCCGACATCCTGACAATTAAAAATTTGATAAAAAAAATATAGCTAACCCGAGCCTAACCCTCATCTAAAGTGACCTAACCCTAAAGTTAATTAAATTATAAGAGTCTACTTCACTTTAAACATACCTCATATTTGGGATTTCTACCCGATTGTCAGGATTTTTAATTGTCGGGATTTTTGACTGTCGGGATTTTTTTGTCGGGATTATGACCTGTCGGGATTGTGCTTGTCGGGATTTTGACCGGCACCCGTATAATACATAATACATAGGGGTCTTTTATACGGCAGTTTACGGTAGTAATTAAAGAGGCATAGGAATTTATTTTAGGTTTGAAATTTGGTAATATATATATATTTAACGAGTACAGATATTTTTAAAGATACAACACCTTAAATAATTAAACAGAAATTGTATTATTTTGTCATATAATAAAAATTTTATTGATTTAAATAGATAAGGAGTTTTCTAATAAAACTTTAATAATTATTAAATTTATTAAATTTGTATTATTATTTGTGAAAGTTTTATTAATTGACGATTCATTATAGAAAGAGAATATTAACAGGAAATGTTTATAATAAAATATATTAAAACATATATATTAATACTGATTCCTATAGCTTTATAACAAAAATTTAATCTTAAATTGTTATAGATTTGTTATAGATTTTATTAATACAAATTCACCTTCTTTCATGAATTGTCAATTAAAAGTTTATTGACTCGCTCAATTTGTCTTATTACAAATTTCTCTTTTACAAAGAACTGCTCATATCTGAGTATTAACATATTTTTATATTGTAGAACACAACAAAATGTCAGATAACGACGAATATTATCGATTTTTTAACGAGTTAAACCAGTTAAATGTAATATATATATATATATATATATATATATATATATATATATAGCAATGAGTCAGTAAAAATACATCAAATCGTTTTGTTTTAAAGCGTCTCTACTGACTTGCCTAGATATGATGAAAACAATCAAAACTCATAAATTCATTGTTTATCAATCATCGAAAATATAATCGGATTAAAAACAAATAATTGACAAATGGTCTTGTTATTCTCCACTACTAAGCTACTAGTGTTAATGATCTTGTATGTTATCAACCCGAATCATTTACGCAAAAATTATATTCGAAGTATTTATATATTTTAAATATCAGAAATTTAGCTAGCGATCTAGCGGAGATCTAATCGGAGATCCGAGTTATAAATTAAATACATCCAAGCCCATTATACATAGATTTGACATCACTAAATTTAACAATGACGATAATATTATAGCAATTTTTTTGTTAGAGTACGAATTAAAAGATACTGGCAATTTTTTTATTATAAAAAAAGGTCGTTTATTATCTAAAAAAATAATACCGACACTAATAAATAATAATCATTTAAAAACAGCGAGAGTATAATTTCCATCGTTGTATATCAATATTATACTATTACCAGTGACAAACCAAGGATAAACCAGAAATAAAATTAGTAAAAAATTACAAAAAACAAAATGATAAAGAAATCAAATAGACCCACGAATTATCAGCTTCAATCTTTGTAGTTGGAGTTTGTGAATTTGAGTTATCATTTAAGGCTTTCGCATGTGTAGCAATTGCTGTAACAAATCCAGCACAGTTTGGGTTTGCTGTTCCCCGAGCTTCACAATTTTATTAACTTTTATTAATTAAACTAATAAATATAAAAGTACGACGATCTTAAAATTTTACCTCCAATGCATAAACCATGTGCGTCCGCAACCAAAACTCCTTTAACACCTTCTGTCTTGATTCTATATTGGTTTAAAATTAGGTTAAAATTAGATATTTAATCGATTAAATAATAATAATAAACTATTTTGTCATTCGTTATATATAAAAAAATTAAGAATGACTTTTTAAATTACAGTGATTCCAAAACTGTGTCAATTGCGGATTCCATCTTTGAAAAGGACAGATTGTTATTGTGAATTTTTAAGGACATGTTAAACTAGACCTGATTATTGAAAATGTGGTCTTTACGTACGTATGTACCCTATTTAATATTTTTAGTGTCGATCGTTACGTATGAGACTAAAGGAGTTAGAAATAAGCATGAATATCAATTTTGTTATTTGTGTTTATATAACGTACGTACAATTCATTATCGTTATTATTATGTTACATAACGTGATGGTTGTACGTATAAACTTTATTTCATGTAATTCATTCAGTAATTCAGTAATTCAGTAATTCAGTAATTCAGTAATTCAGTATTCAGTAATTGATAGGTTACTTAACGCTAAATTATCTTTTTAAAAAGTATATATATATAATTTTGCTATAGTCACATAGCTTGGCAGAAATCACATCGTGTCATAAATGATTGTTATATAGCGGTATATATTGTATTATACGTATATATATAGTTATTTATTTATGTTTATCAATATACATAATCACATTTCTATTGATAGAAAATTAGGAGTTCATATTCCGATACGTATTTACAAACGTAAATACTTTATTTATCAAATATATAATAGACATCATTCACACAATATAACGATATATCATGATCGCATTCCCTCGATTTTCAAGTTCATCAAACACCTCCTGATCTTGTTTCAACAAATAAAATCTTACCGGAATACCTCTCCGAGACCAGCAATCAGAAACACATGTTATTATTAAATTTTTACCTCTTAATCATTTTATATAAACAACTAGTACGACAACTAACTATAGTTAACTCAGAATTAATCACAATACATCGTTCTTGTATTGTAATATAACAACAGATTACGGAAATATAGAATTTCTGAATTCACAAATTAATGTTTCCTTTGTCTGAATGTACGAGAATCGAGAATCGAGAATCGAGAATTTTAGTTCGTAAATCTAAAAAAAATAGGATTAATGTTGTGTGCGAAATTATTTTTTAAATCAGAATTAATTCGCCAGCGTGAAGAAATAGTTTCGCTAATGCGAATAATTTCAATTAGCATCTATATATTTACTAATATATAGTAGTATATAGTAGCGGTAGTGTTGTGAAAGAAATTCCTTTTCAAAATCCAAAATATTTCACCTGAGTAAAATAAATGCATCTAACTTATCGTCATACCTTTTTTTTTTAATGCTTTGGTTAGTTAATTCGTATCGTGTGATTCAATCTTTAAGCCTATGTGAAAATGTTTTAGGATGTGATCACATCTGAGGTAGGACAATAATTAAATGAATTTTTTGTATTCATACTTTATATATTATATACTGACAAGATATACGATGAAATAACTTGTTGAAAGATAAATAAACGCGCCATTACAATCCAATAATGGTAATCCAAATAATTTAGATAATTTAGTGAAATCGAGAGGATGTGTATGAACAATTTAAAAATTATATCCTTTATAGAATATAATCAAAAATGTGGTGTATCGTTTCAAAATTCCATATAGATTGAGTGTTCGCGATCTACGAAAAGGTACGTATCCCTTATTTTAAACATGAATTAAATTCGCGAGGGTATCAATATATATTCGAGAAAAATGTGCTTATGTGTTATTCAATAAATTATATTATTATTGTTGAGAATATACTTGAGAATATAAGTACGTACGTACATATTTCGATGAAATTGAAAATACTGTACAAATGAACTGATCCAACCCTATAATTGTACGAATTGTACGAAGCTGTAAATCAGTCTTCATCAGTGTTGGAAAGATATTGATTGAGATCGTATGTTTGATATGTTTGATATGTTTGATATGTTTGATATGTTTGATATGTTTGATATGTTTGAAATGCAAAGCAATGCGAAGTTTATGAAAAAAATCAAGCTCAATATTCACATCATAGATTTCCAGACATTTAAATATTGATACAAAAGTAATTCACCTATTTTAAAAAAACTCGTACAAAAAAATGAAAAAAAAAGCTTCCATATACATACATACCTTCAGGTTAACGATATTTCGTAATTTCAATTATACAAATAGTACAAAATAGTACAAATTTTTTATTGATTTTGAAAAAAATTTTTTCACTATTTTCATTATGATGCGAGAAATTAAATAATATTTTTCACTTAAATCTTGTAAAAAAAAAAAAAAGAATCAATACACATAAATATTATTTATAAAGACCTTAATTCTAAACTTTTATTTTCGCGCGCTTTTATTTATGCTGCCCGAAATAAAATGTATAGTTTTCAAAGGTCTGTTTTTTTTTTAAAAACTAATTCTCATTGATAACTTTCTATAAATTCCATGAATTTAAGTCATGCCATTCCGTTAAAAAAACATCTCCATGTTTGAGTGGACTCTTTGGCGGTTCAACTTCATTAGAAATCGGCGGAATCCTCTCTAAATATTGAATTGGCTCGATAAACGATGTTTGTATCGGTGATTGTGGCACCTGTTGGTACTTTTGGTTTGCCATAAAAATTAGTTTCAATCAATCAATCAACCTGAAGAACAAAAAAATATATTACCTCAAACCCATAGGAAGAAGGAAATGGAACCGGATATTGATTTCGTTGTTCAACAATTGAATCAACAATTGGTTCTTCTATTCCTCCAAATTCTTCTATTCGTTGTGACTCACGGATACCATCAAATGAGATTAAATGTTCATAAGGCAATGTTCCTGCTATTGATGTCCTTCTTCGTTTACGAGTTTCTTCTTTGGATGCTTCATTTAATAGTGGCGATTCTATATTTGCTTGTTCCCTCCGTTTATAATGTCTTTCTTTATGAACTTCTTCCATAGACTCACTTTGCGGTGTTAAAGGAAACTCTTCAATAGACTCTTCCGGAGACGTTATGGGTGACTCTTCATGAAATTCTTTTATAATTTCGTTAGATGGCAAATTTATTTCTAATGATTTGGTATCTTTCGGTAAATCGTGTGTTGCTATTTCGTTTGATTCATTCTTTGAAGGTTTTCTTTCGACAGGCATCGGATATAGTGATCCTCTTTGATGCACACGCGGAACTCTTGCTCTGACCATTTCTTATTTAATACCTTTTTCTTGTTGAAACGCGATAAATTAAATATTTTGATTCTTAATTATTATATAAATTAGTTTCGATTTACACTTTTGCTTATTTTTACTTGAGAATTCTAAATTTTTTTATTGAAAGAGTTTTTAAGAGAATTAAGAACTAATTACTGTGCACTAACTACTAGAATTATCCTTTAAACGGACTTGTAAGACCCGTTGGTCATCACAAATTATTTGTACCATTCGATTATGCAGATAACATCGGAGATTTCTCGCCGCAACAATGACAGTTTCAAGAGAGGCTTGCATAATATTATTTAAAAAGCATGTACGAGCCACAATACTAATTTTGGTTCTTACGTTAAACAATCCTTGTATTCAAAATTCCTTTTATGAAATAAATTAATAATAAAAATGATTTTTGTACCATCTTCTTAAATTGAGCCTTGAAATATGAGTTATCTTGAATAAAAATAATATCGTAAAAAAAAAAAAAAAAAAAAAAAAAATGGAATATCGATATTTGGGGGATAGTGGCCTCAAAGTATCGGTTCTTTCTCTTGGTGGTTGGGTTAACTTTGGGGGTAGAGTTTCTACAGGTGAACAAATACACATTTATCATTACGTAATTTTATATCCTCAAATAAACTAATTATGAATATTCCTAATTCTTCCGCCACATCCTATACCTTTCAAAAACTCTGATTAAAGATGTTACTCAAAAATGTATGCAAATAGCATTTGACAATGGTATCAATTATTTCGATACTGCTGAAGTTTATTCAGGTGGAAAATCCGAAATTGATATGGGATTCGCAATAAAAAGGTTAGGTTGGAGTAGATCTGGTTTCGTAATATCTACAAAAATATTCTGGGGTGGTAAAGGTCCAAATGATCGTGGATTATCAAGAAAACATATCGTAGAAGGGTTAAGTGCTTCTTTACAAAGGTTAGGACTAGATTATGTCGATATTGTATACGCGCATAGATCAGACCCTGATACTGTACGTTTATTATTATTATTATTTTTTTTTTTGATTTGTTTTTTTATCTTTATTTTTTGTGAAATTGCTTTCGATTTTCAAAATTTCAATCATTTATTAATTATTAAAGCCAATGACGGAAATAGTTCGCGCATTTAATTTTGTAATTGATCAAGGAAAAGCATTCTATTGGGGAACTTCTGAATGGCCTGCCCATCTTATTGTAGAAGCTCATTGTGTAGCTAACAAACTCGGACTTATTCCTCCACTGGTATTTTTTTTTTCAATACTCCTCTTTTCAGTTAGTACATTGTACCGAATAAAGTAATTGGTTAAATTTTTCATGTTTTATTAAAATATTCTTACAAAGGCCGAACAAGTAAGCAATTAATTTTTCGTTTTTTTTTTTTTTTTAAAGATGAAATAGTTTTATTTATTTTATTTATTTATTTATGTTTCCAGGTACAATATAATTTGTTTCATAGAGAACGTGTAGAAAAAGAGTATGTTCCTTTATTTAATAATTATAAGATGGGTGCTGCAGTCTGGTCACCTCTTGCTGGTGGTGTCCTTACCGGAAAACATAATGATCATATAGATAAAGATTCTCGCTTTGCATTAGAAGATAATACACAAATGGAAATGTTAAGAGATGGTTTGTTAAGTCCAGAAGGTCAACTTAAAATCGAAAAAGTTAAAAGACTAATGGTAAATTTTTCAACTTGTTTCTTTTTCTTTTGATTATAAATTATTTGATGTGTTTTAAAATGTTTTATGTGATTTCTTTTTAACATGTAAGCCCGTTGCAGAGCGGATTCGTGTTACTCCTGCCCAACTCGCACTTGCATGGTAAAATTTGTTTTTATCAAGAATATTTTTTCCCTTTGATCGATTATTAATTTAGCAATTTCTAATTATACATTTGGTTTTAAATTAGGTGTATGAAACAACCTAATGTTGATACTGTGATTACTGGTGTATCTAAACCTGAACAAATGATAGAAAATCTCAAAGCCGTAAATTTGATCTCAAAATTAACACCGGAAATCTTAAAAGAAATTGATGACATAATGGATAATAGACCACAACTTCAATTTAGTTTCAGGGATTGTTGAAGAAAACTATCTCTTTAGTCTGCATATTTCCACATGCTGCCTATGTATGTACGTACGTAATGTTTTTAAGAAAATTTGCTTTCTTATAGTAGTGATAATTTGATGAATCGTGTCTTAAATTTTTAGGAAATTATATATATTTATTTATTTATTTACATCTAAAATTTGCATGAAAAACATTGTAGTATACCTATTTTTTACGCATTATAACAATTTAATTCTGTACTAATAATTTTTTCAATGTTAGAATTTCTGTTAGTATAATATTAAAGAAATAAATAATTTGTCAAATTATTGTCAGTCTCCTTTTTTTTTTAGTACCATAAATGCGACTGATATATTATTACGGTTGTTATTAGTGAAAAAAGTACTCTAGGACTGTGTACTAGTTATATATCAGAAAAGCCTATTACTTATATTGTTCATCTATTACTTGGGGATATATCCTATCAGTTTAATTACATAGTGCAAATGACATATTTGATGAAGATAAATTTTGGGATTTACTTCGCCTTTAACTTCTCCCGCAATATTTAACATTTTAAAATTCTATATAGGCAAAATATTTAATGAAAAGTGTCTTCATAAAATAATAACGTTAGAATTTATCTCGCTAATTAAATATGTCACGGCTTACCTAGGTGTCTGCTATCATACGATTTACAAACACTATACGGGGGCCACATAGTAAGTCGTTGTCCGAGTTTTAAAAAAATTATCTTTAATAACTTTTGAATAAATAAGCATGTAAAAATAAAATTATACTTGCCGAAGTTCTCTTAAGTTGCTTAAATTTTATACGTATGAAAACCTGGCCAACGAATTACTATATGACCGAACATACCATAACAGTCAAGTCACACCCGTAATAGTCAAATCATTTATTTAAATAAATTAAATTATTTTTTATATAAATTTATATAGAGTATTGCTATTTCCACCCCCCATTTTTGCTAATGCCACCCCCAAAATTTAAAAAGTGCTCCGTAAGAGACATTTCTATTAAGAAAACCTACCTTTTGATCTTAATAAAAGTTGTTCATCAGGCCTTTCTGGTTCTAATGGTAGTAAAACATTAAAATCGGACTGGCAGTTTTTTCTAAAAAGTCAATGAAAGTTAGCTAACTTCGGATATAAATATCTTAGAAACTACTGGTCCAAGTATAATGATTTTACTACCATTAGAACCGGAAAGGCCTGATGAACAACTTTTATTAAGATCAAAAGAAGGGTTTACTTAATAAAAATATCTATTCCGGAGCACCTTTTGATATTTGGGGGGTGGCATCAGCAAAAATGGGGGGTGGAAATAGTCATTCTCTTTATATATTATATAAAATTATATATATCAACTTATTTAATTGAATATATTTCTTAACTATTAATATAATTAGTCTAAAATAGAAGTTTTAATTTCTGAGTTTGGGTTTTATAGCTTAGTGGTTAAACTTCTAAACCTTCACAGTTAAGATTAACAGTTCAAGTTGGGCTGGAAGCAAATTTTAATAAAATTTGTTTTTGTAATTTATGGGGGTTATAAATAGAATATGAAGCTTTGTAAAAAGTCCAAATGCAGTATAAAACCAGAATAAAGAGTTTTCAAAAGGAGACCAGGTTGTAAAGCATGGCATTATATTGATAGTGATGTCACAAAAAGTTTGGTTATATGAAGATCATGTATATGAGTTCTTTAAGACAAGCAGTATTAACATCCATTAGGTAGTATTAACATCTCTGCATCTAACTTGTAAAGTATTTGCTTGGAAAAATAATTATCAGATTGCACAAATAAATTCTAAATTGGGTTACAAATATAGAAGTTGATTAAAAAAATAATATAATAGTAACCAAAACTAAAGTAGTATTATAGGGTTGTAGCCTTCTTAGTAAAATACAACCAAGTAACAAGGTTACCCAGTGCAGTGATTAACTCTTGCAAATATACACGGGGTGGATGTGTAGTTGTTCACTTAACTACACAGCAGGAGGCAAACAGTTCGAGATAGTAACAGTATATAGAATAACTTTATTTCATGCAAGAACATAGGATAAACCTTACCTGTAGGAATTACCCTAGAGAGAGAATATCACATTTACAAGAAGGGTATAAAGAGAACAGAGTCTAAGTGAAGTATAGAAACTTATAGAATTGACAGAGAGGGGAAAAGGCACCCTTTATATATCTTTTCTGTCTCAAAGAAAAGGTACACAGTGTGTAAGGAAATATTGGGGGATGAGTAACATTAGTAGAGGAAGTTGGGGAATTGTGTTAGAGGAAGTTGGGGGATTGTACTGGGGGAAGTTGGGGGAATATAAACATTATTCAATTTGTTTATATTTATTTATTGTTTGTGAAGAAGAACCTGGAGGAGGGAAACCTGGGGATTTTGTATCCAAAATACTTGTGTTTGTATAGGGGAACTTGGGGGACTTTATATAGGGGAACTTGGGTGAACTTGTGTTACTTTCTTGTGTTACTTCTTTGTGTAACCCAAAGGACTTTCTTGTGTAACCTTGTGTTACCTGAGGTCATGTGAGGTCATGTGATTGTGCCACATTTCTAATAGCCAATCAAAATGTTTCTATATTAATGCTATATAATATTCTATCTAAATATATATAAAACTAATATATA
>CAJVPZ010001424.1:0-14526 GCA_910592135.1 Racocetra fulgida | reverse complement strand
ACCAGAAAAAATGGTATCAATTAAAACTCATAACAGAAATTGACAAATCAACTTATATCCTTATGGATCGAACATTCATAGACACCATCATCTTTGAAAATATCTATATTGAAAACCCCGAAGAAAGAAAAATTCTAGAAAACATTCGACAACAATTAAAAGAAGCATTACTCTCAAGTAACCCACTAGTAATTTATTGCAAACCAAAACTTGAAAAATTACTAGAACGACATCTTAAAAGAAAGAAAGAACAAAATCTAACTAAAGACAATGTCAATACAAAATACCTTGAAGAAATATATTTCTCTTATGAAAGAAATATTTTAGAAGCATACCCAATCTACATTGAAATCAATAATAATCATGAAAATCTAAATGACATGATCAGAACTATAATTTCGGAAAAACCAACTATTGAAAACTCCAAACAACTAGAAGAAGTTGATCGATTACCAAAAGAAATTAATGTTAAAGAACACCAAAAATATACTGTAATAATACCATATATTATGGAAAAAATAGGACAAGGAGATATCATAGGACCAAAAATCCTAGCCGCACAAAGAGCAGACCAATGCAAAATATACCCGAACCAATGGTCATGCTTCGGAAGAAAAGTAGAATCAGATGAAACATATTTCGAAGGAATTGTACGAGAAGCACAAGAGGAATTGGATCTAAAAATAGATCATTCACGAATGCAACTTATCATGATACACAACTATCATTCACACAATAAAAGTGGAACAAAACCATTATACAACCATGAGATCGAAACTATACTCGAAATAAATAGAGTAACCATACCAATTTGGCTATATCATTTAACTGATAGGGAAAAGAATTCTATCAAGAACATGGAACCAAACATCCAGACAAACTTCAGATACTTATCACAAAAGGAAGTGCAACACTTATGTTTCACACCAACAATCCACATGAATAAACAAAAACTATTCGAATTTTTAATACCTTATTACGAAAATGAATACATTACTAAAAGAGAAAAGATCACTTATGATCCACACAGATTAGATCAAAAAAGGGAATACGCCAAAGAAAAACCTTTACGTCAGAAAACTAATAAAGGAGTGACAAAAACGCCAAAACCCCCAAAACAATAGAAGTACCTGTACAAGTAAAACTAAATTTCACCGCCAAGGGCTCAGATGCAGCTCAGCGTGTACTGGCACCCTTAAGAATCCACTGGCGATCTACGCCGTGCGACAAACAGCATGATCACGCCTTAGTCGAAATCGATTGACACAATCCGATTACCAAATCAGGGCATATTATACCTTATCTACAATCATTAATTAACGATCGTCCAAATATTTACATTATTAGTTACTTATTATTATTCACAATCTGTATTACTTATCATTAAATTATTAGTCATAGCTTATTAGTATAATAGCCTTCTCAAATGTATAAATACCACTAGTTTTTACCTTTCTTAACTTTAGAATTTTTGCCCAGTTCTCAACACATTAATAGTATAAAGCATAAAGCTTACCTTTCTTAACTTTAGAATTTTTGCCTACGGCAAAAATTAAAACCTTATTTGCGCCCAACATATCTGCCTTAGAAAATAACATATAAGCGCTCAACGAAAACTGCCTTAATAAAATAGTAATAGCCCGCACAATAGCACCCAACACACATAATATAACTATCAACGTGGAGGAGAACTCATATTTAAAGTCTCATATAACCCACAAGAATATTCGCCCAACACATTTAGTATTAGAAAGTTTAAAGAGCCCAACCTTAAATCTTATATCAACGTGGGGGAACACCCACAACTTATTTAACTTTATTTTAACAAACCACAACGAGGGGGTCGAATTCACCAAAAAATATTCTGACCAACTATTAACCCACAGACATATTTTATAAATATATTTAATAAAGAAACTATATTTAAAAGAGAAAATAAACATACATTCAAATATTATTTAACTTCTTGAAAAAGTGTCCAAAGAGTATAAACCTATAAGACTCTAATAAAGGTTGCAAGTGACTGTACATAAACGATACTTGACAACACTTGAACGAGCAAGTAACTCTAAAATACACTACTACTAACTTAATAAATAAAATTAATCGCCCAAAAGATAAATTCCCTCAAGGGAATATCGAAGAAAGTTTCCGTTGAAATTGATTAAATCCTAACGAAATAAACACCCCAAGGAACTTATCCATCCTTGAACAGAAATAGGAGCGAGAAAGACTTAACAAACCTTCTGAACTTAACAAATCTTCTTGATGCAACCAATAGCGTTGAATGAAATTCTAGATAACTGACTATTCACGAACAACTTAATTACATTCAATTGACAAAGAGAGCTTAACCAACTCTTACCTGAGCAATACAGCAATAAGGGATACTAATCTATAGCTTATCTGAGATAAACTGACTGACATCGACGACCAATCGAAGCTGAAAAGGCATCGTAAAGAGAAAACGAAACTTCGACGATCCAACTCTAGGAACTGATCAACCAAAGAGCGATCTATATTGAAACCACCAGTGATTAGTACTTTGAAAATCGAATGAGATATCACTTAATAATAATCTTATCAGTACTTACCATACTGACTACAACCTGTCATACACTAGATATAACAATACCAATACAATCTCCAACTATCGTACCAACCGCCATACCAACTACAATTAAAGAAAAAGAAACTATTGTATCAACTGTACAACCAGAATTCTTTCAAAACGTCCAAGCTGTAAACGAATTAATAATCATATTCGTAATCCTTATCAGAGCCATAACTTCTTTAACAGGAACAATTTGTTGTTACAAAAGAAAAATCAAAAGGAACAAAACAAGAATTGCAAATCTAAACAACGCCTTACAACAACCACCTACTTATCAAAGGAATCAGAACCTATTCCAAGAATAATTCTGAGAATCAAAACAAATCCAAAAATCCTGACCAATACATGAGTACAAACACAACAAATAATTGTACAACACAAAACAACAGTCCAATTGTAACCCAGCTAATATACACAATCATAATACTAAAAATAGTAATCATCTGTACCTGCTGCTGCACACTACAAAGATATAAAAAGAGAGTGAACAAGGCTATACCTGGAGCAAAACAATACCTTGAAGCTAATCAAGAAAACTGCTGCTGTTAAATATATGTTTAGAAAACACAAGAAAAATCTTTTATTACAACCACCATATTCTACACCAAAACTAACTCAATCAGAAATAAACTTAAGATACAATATCCAACCAAGACTTGATAAACCAATACTATTATACAATCAAAATCCACAATTTACAAGATTTGTGAATGGGTTATTTAATATAAAACCACCAGCACCAATGAAACCATTACTTAAACCACCAATTAAATCAAAACCATTCCTCAAAAAGAAATAAATAAACCAACTAGAATCAGAAATAATTGGAGGAATACTTACCTTAACAATCATAATATTAGGAGTAATAATTACATTAATTATTTGTGCAGAAAAACAAAGGAAAAGAAGGAATAAACAACTAAAACAATTTCAAAAGGATATATTACCCTTACAAAATCTCACTAGGGAACAAGCATTAAACCAAACCTTTCCAAACCTAGATCTAATTAACCAACAATTTGGAACCAAATACTATTGAATGGCAACAGTAATACAAATATCTATACCAACTCCAACAATAACACCAACAACTCTTGTACAGACAACAGTATCATTAATAACATCATTAATATCAACTGTTATACCAACCACTCCACCATTTATACAAGACACAAACATAACAAGTCTATTAGAAGGAGAAGCAGCATTAGCAGTAATAATTGCAATAGTAATAGCAACTATAATATATTGTATCAGAAAAAGAAACTTCAATTACTCAAACACGATAAAGAAAGAGAAAACGAAAGACTTGCACAAAGAGTACAACAAACAATAACAGATCTTGGATAAACTAATGAACCAAGAATTTCAAGAATTAGTATTAAAACTACTACAAAGCGATTATACTACAAGGTACTCAATAATTAAACCAAAAGAAGAAGAAAAACCAAAAATACTTGAAGCAACAACACAAGTACCAACTAAAATTGATTTATACTTACTGAACGATTGGACAACACAATTCAAAATAAGAACTATTATAGTTACAAATCAATTTAAACTACAAAAATTAGCATTTAAATACAATAAAAAAGACCTGATACAAGAAATAAAAAAGAAAATTTTGAAAAAAGAATTAGATAACAACCAAACTAATACATGAACCAAATCTTCTACGACAACGGAATATATTATCAAACATTCATATTATACTTTAGTAACTTTCCAAAGAAGAGACTATTATCAAGTATTGAAATACAACAATTACGAAGAAGTAAAGAAGAACTAAAATACAAATTAGAAAATATAGGACAAAACCAACAAATAATGACAACAATAAATCAAAAAGAAAAATCTAAAATATATGTAGAAACACAGACACAAAAAGGGTGGCTAACCAAAGAAGTACTTTACCCAGAAGAAGTACAACAAAACATAACAATAACCTTATCAGAAGAAGAAACAGCTTGTCTAATACTATATTCATATATATTAGAAGATTACTAAACATATAACCAAGCAATAGTACATTCAAGAAGACCAAAGGAGACAATAAACCAACTAATTACATATGCAATACAATCAACAACATAAAAGATGGCAGACCCATTCACATATGTAGCGTGGCCAAAGATCAATAATCTATATACAGCAATACCAGAATTCGATGGCAAAGTAGAAAATTACATTGAATGGAGAAATAAATTAGAAAATATATTTACCATATCAGGAATAATGCAAGTAGCATCATTTGGAAGATACTCAGAAAATGAAAGAGACGGAGATGTAAAGAGAGCAGAAAACTATCAGGGATCAGGAGCAGACGACACATACTATAAAGCAATATTCAACTGTGAATTCATACAAAGAGTATTGGCAATAGTAGCGTCAAAATTAAAAGGATCAGCAGAAGCATTATACAATAGTAATTCAGCAAGAATAAATTGTTATTACAAAAATCGAACAGACAACGTAAATCTAAAAGATTCACATAACTATCTTATAGAACAAGTAATAGACTATGGAGGAATAGCATTCGATGCAACTGCAACAGCATCAGCAGCATTAATGATACCAACATTTGACAGAAACACTGTAAATCAAACGCAAGTATCATTCAGAGAATTATTTAACAACCAATATATATCAGATGAATTAAGGTTAATTCACCAACAAAACTTCCTTAAATTTAAATGGACACCAGACTTATCTGATGGACAAAGTGTACAAAACTTTAAAGCAAGATATGAAAAGTTAAAACAACTTTCAAATTACCAATTTGCACATAACTTCTATCAAGAAGAACAGGCACACTTACTTGACAGGATACCACTACAATACTGAACTGAAGTATTGTTCAGACAACCAACAACCTATGAAGAATTCTTTATATACTTAAATACAATATTCCATAATAAAAGAGCATTAGCAAATGAAAGTGCATTCAGTGGAAAAGATATTAAACACTTTAAAGCAAAAGTAAATAACTTTTGAAAATTAGAAACAAAAGTAAGAAATTACCAAAGAAATGATTACCAACAAACACGAAAGTCTTACCAACCAAGAGACATGTCCAAAGTGAAATATTATAACTGCGAGGAATATGGACACTACAAAAGAGATTGTCAAAATGCCAAAAAGGAATCATTTAATAGATTCTAACCAAAAAGGTTTCAACCACGAAGAAACAACAACAATAGAACATCATTCTGAGGAGGAAAAGGAAGATTCTCAAAAGGAAAATCTTTCAGAACAAACAATAATAACCAATCTAATAATCGAAGATTCAATAGACAACGAAAAAGAAATGTTCAATTCAGAAACAATCCACGAGGAAACAATAACTTCAGAAATAAAAGGGTAAACAACATGAGAACTACCAACACAACCAAAGAAAGGAACAACAACCAAAAGAAAAACTTTGGAAACAAGAAAGTAAATCATTACTAAGAAGAAAACGAAGAGGAGGAAGAAGAACCACAAACTTCAACCCCAAATAACCAAAAAAAATATTATTTCTAAAAGAGGACCTGCCTAGTATTCAAGACCGATCCTCTTATAACAAAACAAATGGTTATACTAAAGAACATATACATATGTTTTAAACAGACAATAATAATATCAATAGTATCAATTACCTCAAATGTATTAATCCAAAACTATTAAATAAAGGACCACATATTGATAACAAATATATAATATGTTCTGCCAAAAAAAATTATCTAAAAAAATAAAACAAAAAGCAATAGATAATCCGGAATATCAATATCTCTTAAAAGATTACAAATTCACTAAAAACCCTCAAAGAATGAATATACAACCAAAAGGAATGAAAGCATATTACTTTATGGCAACCATAAACAAAGAACCAATCAAAGTGTTACTAGATGAAGGAGCTAGCACAAATGTCATGGGATATGACTTAGCAAAAGAATACAAACTTCTCAACCTCTTACCAAAAGGTGAATTACCAATTAAAAATGCGCAAGGATCCGGAGGGAAACTCCTTAAAAATTATGGAAAAATAGAAGTACTTTTCCAAGTAGATAACTACGCTGAGTATATCAAAATCTCAATCAATGAAGGAAATCAACCTTATATGCTTCTTTCAGAAGCAGACCAAGCTCGATTCAGAATCTCTAAAGATAGAGAAGGACGTATAGCAACTATCAATAGTGAACCAATTAATTATCAAGATGTTGACAAATATTAACAAATACCGAAGGGGTATAGGTTTAATAACCTAGCTCGAAGGGTACCCCCTTGCGTCTTGAAAAACGTTTCAGAGTCTAAAATATCCAAATATCTCAAACTAAGAGATACACCTCCTAAAGTGAGAAAAAACCTCTCGATGGCGCCCAATGTGTTGAAAAATGGAACACGTACCCACACAACCAACCAACTACTCGCGTCTAATCTACCATTAAAATGGGTAGATAAAGAATACTATAATTCCAAGTATAAAACTTTAATACATAAATTGATACCATATCAATTAAAAGAACAAGAAGCTCTGCTGGAAGAACAAGTAAAAAGAAATAACCAAAGAAACAAACTAATAGGAACAACATGCGACGGAAAGTGGTCTGAAATAGTAAAAACTGCTTTAGCAACTGACTCTAATATCCTACAAATCTTCCTAACTTACCAAGAAATAAATGGACAATTCAAAAATAACAAAAAAAAAGATATGCAATGCTACAAAATGGAGAACCAGATATGACAGAAGATAATAATATAATAATGGGCAATAAGGCAATTAGGCTAAAAATGGTATTACATATAACACTAGGTTTATATATTAATAGACCACTATTGGTAAGTGGTCAAAGAAATTGGAAAATAATAAGAATAATAGAAGAACTAGCACGTGCACAAGAAATGAATATAAAATGGGCTGTAATACACATAGGAACACTAGCTGGAAATAAGAAACGATCAGACGTGATCGCAAATATTAATGAAATATTACGTGTAATACAAAAGAAACAATGGAATATAGGAATATTATTAGAAAACTCAGCCAGCAATAACTGCTTCAGTGCAACCATTCCAGACCTCATGGATATAGTGAATAGTATAAATCAGGAATTAAGATTTAAAGATAAGGCAAGGTTACAGAAGCGAATAGGCATATGCTTCGACACGCAGCACTGGTATGCTGCAGGGCAAGGAAAAAGAGCAGATGAATACAGAAACGTATTAAACCTTTACGGAAAAGAAATAATGTTAATACATATGAATAACAGCCTGCCAGAGGTAATATTCGGCAAAGAAATGGACAAACACACACACCTACTGGATCCAGAAGCAAGTATACAACAAGAAGTATATCAAAATATAGTAAAGCATAAAGAGGTCTATGCTATAATAACGGAAACACCATCAACAAATGTATCAAATCAAATAGCACAAATACACGAAATAGCAAAAATAAGAGAATGGGCAAACGATACATTAGAGACACTTCAAGAAGAATAGTCAAAAGAAAAAGATCAAGACCTAAAAGAATCATCAGGATATGATTCAGGGTCAGGCGGAATAACAATTCCATTGGGAATGGAATTCAAAGATCCAGATGTAATGGATTTAGCAAGAAGAATGCAACAAATGACAGCTGCAGCACAACATGAACAACCCCAAAGTAAAGAACAACAAAGATTAAATCAAACTCTCATAAAAGAAGCTCAACAAGAAGCTGAAAACATTATAAATAGTATACTACCACCACCAGAAATGAAAAAGAATAAAGGAAAGAAAAAAGAAACTTCTAAATTAAATTTTGAAAATAAACCAGGAGAAAGTAGTAATAAATCACCAACAAAAATGGGAACATTCTTTAGAGCAAAACTATCACAACTAGATAAAATACTACAACAAGAAGCAGACATGAATGATCCAAAAATACGAAAAGGAATTCAACAATTAAAACAAAGAATGGAGGACATGAAAAGACATTATAAATATGTATCCAATCTATCACCAGAACAAACCAATGAATATATCAGAGACATAGAAAATATAACAAGAAAGAAATTAGATATGGCAAAAAAAGCAGAATCACGAAAAGAATATTTATTCCAAACAATAGAAGCATTAACACAATCAAAAAATGCATTCCTATGGAAAAATAGAGATTTAGTAAAAGAAATAGAAGAAACATATGCTATGGAAGTAGCACCAACTCTCAATATGAGCAAAGAAGAATTCTACCAAATGCAAAAATATGAAAGACAAATAATAATGCAAAAATTAATAGAATCAATAGAATACTGTACAGAACCAACAGTAAAAGAACAAATGCAACAAAAATATCGGGAATTATTGGAAGTAGAATTAGAATCAATTGGACAAATGCATGATATAGAGGATATAGAAAATGAAATGTTTAAAGAACAGCAAAATAAGAGACAAAAACCAAAACCAGAAATATTTCCACCATCAAAACCATATCATGAATATTATAAACCAATTGAAGACTTTCCAAGGAACCCACCACCACTAATACCAATATCACCGACAGACTCCACTAAAAGCAATGATGAAAACGATGAAGATCACTGAATCTTAAAGGATAGATATAATGAAAATAAGACAGAAACATGGGTAAATCAACAGGATCAAAATCAATATTCAAGACCAAATTCACCAACAAAAAACTGGCTATTACCAAGTATACCATCAATAAAAGGATTATTCTCAAGAAGAGGTTCACAACAATCAGCGTTATCAATACCAAATAAATCATTATCATTAAAACAAGAAGTTCATCCTGAAAATATATCAGAACATGAAAGTCTATATGGAGACCAAGATCATAGAGAAGAAACAATGACATACAAAAGGATGAGATTATCTGACTCACAAATATCATATCCAACATCAAATAATCCAAGAATATCAGACTGGAGAAAACAAAATAAGGTACGAAAAGAACTTTATGAAAGACAACAAAAGGAAGAAATAACATCTGAAGATGAAAGAGAAATGGATGAAGTCGAACAAGAAATAGAAAATGAAGGACTGAATCAACCAATATGATACCAAGGAGAATATTATGATTCACAAAATCAAAATGAAGTAGGATCATCAACAAGTTATACTCCTTATGAATCAAAATATACTAGAATATTTGAAACAACCTATAGAGGGAAAAAAGCTTACTATCCGGTAGCAAGAGAATCAAATTTAACTGACGAATACTAGAAAAAAGCATTCGTATACCAAAGTCCAGAACAAGCCTGGAAAAACCAAATTAAAATAGAAAAAGAAATGCAAAGAATGCATAAAAACTCAACAATAGGAGATAAAACTCCACCACCATCACCAAAGAAAGAAGGAGTAGGAGTACCGGATGATATATCAGAAATGACAGATAATGATCAAAATAACGTTAATTTCTATAAAGAAATAAAAGAAAAATATCCTATAGGAATATGACATATAATACTACCAACTGTTAATGAAGGCAAAAATGCCAAATACCAAATATTTTCAGACGAAAATACAGAAGTACCACCAATGTTTATAGGATACTGCAAGATTAAAAAACCAGATGAAGATGATATATATATTGGAACAACAGCCAAAATGGCAAAAGAAGCAATAATAGTCCAACCAGGGATAGCAAACGATGACCAAATAATGATAATAAATATTTCAGAAAGAATATTTAAAATTAAAAAAAGACAAAAAATAGCTAATGGTGAAAAAATTAAAATTGAAAATTTTACTAGAAATAACTATGAAAAAATAAAGAATTCTGTCCAGAAAAATGATACAATTTTTTTACAGAATTTACCAAACTTCAACCAAACTGTTGAAGTTGAAAAGAAGAGAATAAAAATACTTGAAGAATGCTGTCTTCAAACTGGAGGACCAGAAGTATGGAAATTATTAGGACCCGTATTAACCAAATACGTAGATACATTTAGAGAAAAGATGAATATGCTACCCATGTAGATCCAAAAGTAATTGAACCGGTAAAAATTATACTAAAAGAAAGAGTTGATGAATCAAAAATCCCGTGGAATGTTAAAGCACAAAAGAAACGAAAATACTCACAAGAAGAACTTGAAATAATAAGAAAAATGAAAGATGACCTACTTAAAAATAGAATAATATATAGTGGAGACACTGATTGGAGAAGTCCATGTGTCGTAATAGAAAAGAAAGATGGAACAAAGAAAATTGCAATCGATTATAGGGTAGTAAACACATTTCTGCTAGCATTAAAAGAACCATTACCAGACACCAGACAAATGTTGCAAAAAATATCAATGTATAAGTACTATATAACAATGGATATAAAATCAGCATATTGGCAAATATTAGTACATGAAGACTCGAGAAAGTATACAGCAACTGAATTTGCAGACTTTGGAACATACTGCTGGAAAGGAATGCCATTTGGAATACAGACTGCACCAGCTTATCTAATAAAAGCAATGAATAAAATACTAGGACACTTACCATTCGTAATAGTATACATGGATGACATAGTGATAATGTTAAACTCAAAAGAAGAAGCATGTGAAAAACTAACGAGGACATTAGAATGCTTAAAAAAAGCCCGCCTAAAGATAAAACCATCAAAATGCGAATTCCTAGTGCAGAAAATAATTATACTAAATTGTGAAGTATCACATAGAAAAATTGGAAAAAACGTATTAAAAATAGGAAATGTAGATAAATTTGAGATACCAAGAGATAAACAATCATTACAACGATTCCTTGGATTTATGAATTACTTCTGATCCTTTATACTAGATTTCGCAAAAATAGCATCACCACTCTATGAAAGAGTAGAAACAACGATTTTGACTGGACACCAGAGTGTCAGAAAGCAATGAAAACACTAAAAAGAGAAATAAAACGAGTACTTTAACTATCATATCCAGATTCACACCAACCATTCTTTATGGAAACAGATGCATTCGACAAAGCTGTTGGAGCAATATTATATCAAATAGGAGACAAGTCATGAGACCACTGGAAAGTTAAAAATAAAATCAAAAGAAAAGATCTGTTACGAGAACAAATATTGGCTGAAAAAGATTATAGTAAACCACCATCAGGAAATATTAGAATAATAGAAATAAGATCAACAGCATTATCACAGACACAAAGAAACTGGCCAACAACACAAAAAGAAATGTATGCAATAGTACATTTCCTAGAACAATGGCGACACTATATAGGAACCCAAGAAGTACACATATATTCAGACGCTACTGGAATAACTAATGCTAAAGGACGATGCACCAATAGAACAATAGATGGATGGCTAATCAAAATACAAGAACACAATTATACAATACATAGGATAGAAGGGGCAAAGAATTTTGCAGCAGATTTCTTATCATGAGGAACTTCAGAAGAGTTAGAACAACTCAAGAAAGAAGAAGAAAACCAAAAACAAATGAAAAGAGACTCTTTATTAAAAGAATAAAAGTAATAGTATAATTAATCATCAAAATAATAATCATCATAATCACTATAACAACAATCAATACTATCAAAACCATAATCATTAGAAGAACTATCAGAATAAAATTGAGTATCAACACAATCTTCTCTTTCCTCTTGGGAGCGATAAACATCAAAAGAATCATACTCCAGATTAAAAGACTCGAAGGAATTATCTTCAGAATTAGAACCATCTAAATAAACCAAAATAATAGGGTTAGAAATATTCGATCGTCATGCACTACCAACCAGCGGTAGCTAGAAAAATCTAACTATTCCGGTCTGGCAATGCATGAAAAACCAATAAACTACCCTTACCTGAAGAAGTATCACCAAAAGAAAGCTTATTGAGACCGAAGTTGAGGTTATCAAGAGTAATACTATCTTTTCCATAACCATCCCAATTGAGGACAGAGGCCACACGGATAGTCCGATCAATAGTTCGACTAAACTTATAATGGGGTCGAAAAAGTCTTTATCCCATCGAAAAGGAAAACCATTAAGAGCACTGTAACGAGTATGAAAACGTTTATAAACCAGAGAAAAAGCCTTCTTATTACTTCTTTTATAAAGAAAGAAGATAAAATCTTCAAGAGAAGAAAAACGATTCTCAAAAAAAGTATAAGTATCCCGAGAGTAACCATAATAAAGAAAAGAAAGAGGATCATAATCACCACAAGAAAAATAAATAAAGAAATCAGAAGGGTAAGGACGAACCTTATCAGAAGAAAGGGTACTAAGAAAAACCAAATATAACTTGTGAATATTAAGAAAAATGCTAAGAAGAAACATAGTAATCAAGAGATCATAAGATTGATTACGAACAATATGAGTATCAAAAAGTTGATCAATAGGATCAGACATGATTCCAAAAATAGAAAGATAAAGGTAATAACAATATATAATTGAAAGGCACAGACAAGTATTGGAAAAAGTATAAGAACAATAATTTGGAACTTTAGTGTTTCAAAATAATTCATTCGAATTAAAAACCAACATCCAGTAGGAAAATGTCTACTTATATAAAGAAAATCAAAAAAACAAAAAAGTATGACACAAGGAGAAATCCCGACAAGACGAGATATACAAGGACTCTTAGAATCAAAATCAGAAGCAATTAAGTGGTTACAAGATAATGAAATTATCTATAAAAGTCTTACATGTTATCAATGTAAAAGAGACATAAAACGAATAAACAAACTGTGGAGATGCAACAACCGGAATTGCCGAAAAACACAATCTATTTTTACCAACTCAGCCTTTGAAAGATTAAACATATCAATAAAAAATTAATAGAATTATACTATTTATGGTTAATCCAAGTCTCACCAAAGTCAATAGGACTAATGACTGGTCATTCGACATCAACAATAACAAATAATGTTGATAAGATAAGACAAATGATAGAGTCACAAGTACAAGATACACACCAAAAAATAGGAGGACCAGATATCATTGTAGAAATAGATGAATCATTATTTGGAAGAGTAAAGTATTACAGAGGTAAACCTGTAAAAGGAATATGGGTCATAGAAGGAGTAGAAAGAACTCCTGACCGAAGAATATTTGTCAAAACAATAAACAAAAGAGATAAAGAATCAATATTACAAATTATTAAAGATAACATTGAAGAAGGGTCAATTATTTACACAGACCAATGGAAAGCGTATGATGATATTACGCCAATCTTGGGAAACCAACATGGAAATGTAAACCATTCCAAATATTTTAAAGATCCTGAAACAGGAATACATACCAATACTATAGAAGGAAACTGGAACGGATTAAAAATATTAATACTGGCCAGAAATAGAAATGAAGAAAGAATTGAACCATATCTACTTGAGTACATATGGCGAAGACAATATCAAGGTCAGCTGTGGACCACAATGATTGAAGTAATAAGAAATGAATTACTAATCGAAGACAAACAAGATGATAAACTAAATATGGAAATCAACACGGCAGAAATGTGTGATGATCAAAATAACCCTGAAACTATAAAAGAACCCCAAAATCGACTGACTGAAAAATCCCAAAATCAATAAACCAACAAATACCAAAAGAACTAGTATCAATATAACAACACCCAACCATAAAAGATTTACAAATCAAGGATGAAATGAACCAAATGTACCTAACAAGAGATACCAGTTTATTAAGTCAAATCCTTGGAGTTCCCTTGGAACTGGTAAAAACATACCCAGATCTTATAAACCAATATATCAAAAAACATCGAATTACCAACAATTTCGAAATAATCTTGAAAGGAAGTCCCGAACCATGGTACCTGGTAAAAAAGTTAACCTATAATTTAGAAAGCCTATAGACATTGACCCAACAACAATTAGTCATAGTAAATCAGATGATGAACAAACAACTACAACAAACTTACAGAATAGTGAAACAGAACAAGCACTATTTCCAAGCAATACAGGAAGCAC